>WAAB01016238.1:405729-435605 GCA_013389865.1 Piaya cayana | reverse complement strand
TTTTACGGAAAGGGTCATTAGGCACTGGAATATGCTGCCCAGGGAGGTGGTTGATTCGCCTTCCCTGGAGGTGTTTAAGTTACGGGTGGACGGGGTCCTGAGGGACATGGTTTAGTGTTTGATAGGAATGGTTGGACTCGATGATCCAGTGGGTCTCTTCCAACCCGGTCATTCTGTGATTCTGTGATTCTGTGATTCTGTGAAAAGCCTGGATTGCTAAAAACTGTTTGCAGAAAGGTGCCTAGTCCCTTCTAAAAACCGTAAATGGGATGGTGGTATGTGCAGAAATACTGTTTCCATTCATGGAATGTAGAGTGTTTGGCAAACCGGCACAGAAGCCAGGAGACACATAACTCTGTGATGACAAACTATAAAGATAAAGAAGCCTTTGTGGAATTTGCAGTGAAAAGGAATCATATATTAGAAAGATGCATGCTTTCTCAAGTTTTTTCATTTTCTTTCTGGCACTCTGCACGAGGTCCTTCAGACACCACTAACTGAGCAACGCCTGGAAGAGTCTCTAGGAACGTAAATTGCAGCACAAAGGGCAGGAGACTGGGCTGCGAGGATCCATACAACTACGAGGGTACACACGAGCTGAGAATGTAATTCTGAGTGTGAATTGAGCTGGTCATAGCTCAAAAAGAAATTTATTTGTATCACTGAAATAAATTCACGCAGGCAGTAGATGCTGATGAATTAACATTCCTGAGCCAGCACTCATGAGAGTGATCCCTATTCATACATGAAGGCAACAGAAGTCAGCTCTTGAGAAAGTACCAGATACGGGTCAGACTGCCATTGACTTCTTCACTTGCCTAACATGATTATATTGTATCTAGGAGTGGGATGCTGACAGCATTCTTTCATTGTTGCTGTTGGAGGACAAGGACAATGGGCTGCAAATTAGAAGTTCAGGGCAAATCAATTATGTTATGTTTAAACATCATTTTGACATGGAATATAATATGACATAATGTTATAAGGAAACAGATTTGACTGCCCAGTCACCTTTATACAATGCTGGCAGGGAGCCTTGGAGAAATAGCATCTTGCGTTATGTTTATGCCCAACTCAATATTCTTCTACAGTATCATAAGTTTAAAAGTGCTTTTGTTGTAAATGAGAATTGGGAACTGAGAATTTTTGCTGATGATTTTCTTTGGTATGTTCTTGCTTATTGAATTGCTAAGAATGCAGTATTCAGTGTGGTGTTACCTACACCTGGCTTTGTATTTACCAGAAATGTCATTGATGCCTCATCCCGGAGGTGTCCAAGGCTGCCTTGAGCAGCCTGATCCAGTGGAAGGTGTCCCTACCCAGGGGAGCTGGATGGGCTTTGAGGTCCCTTCCAATCCAAGCCATTCTATGATTCTGTGGTAAGAGCAGCAACCAGTCAATAACAGTTTTATGCTGCCTACTGTGTATGGAGGGGTAAGACCGACATGCTTGTCACCCTTCTCATGTGCACTCCATACTGAGTAGAGAGCCATTGCAATAACCACATTAACTACAGCGTGCACACTTCTACCCTTGTCCTCATATGGCAGTGGTGGTAAGAGATAGCACCTCCTGCCCTGTGCATTGCACTGGGGGTTATGTAATCTGGCACGTTGAGGCACATTGTCTCTTACAGGCACTCTCTGGAACTGCCCCATTCTCTGCAAAACACAGAAAGCAGAAAGGGGTCCATAGGGCATATTTAGTTCCTAGCATCTCAGTCTCCTAAGATCTGGTCAAGAATGCAGCCAGAGTGTATGGACTTGGCTGTGCAAACCACAGGGTCAGACGCAGAGGGTTTTGCTGATTTAGCATTAATCCTGTAACTATGAGTTACAAATTAGATAATACTTCATAGCTGTTACACATCTTTCAAAGTAAGATATATTTACAATTGTACACATACACATATAAAAATAAATTATTTATTTAATTTAGGGCATTCATTGTCATCTTGAAGTATTGAACATTTAATGTGAAAAAGAAGGTTATGGAAGGGAATGTTTAATCCTAGTGTTGAAGCATTTCTTAGCATCTACTATTTTTAGCGTTACAAAGGGTCAAGAAGAGAGCTGAGGATCAGCTGTATGCTTAGAATTTTTTTGGCAGGATGGAGTTGATGAAACACTTCAGCTAAGCAAGAAAGATGGGGGGTCAACATGAAAAATTGGAAATGACATATCTGGGCAGCCTTAATGAGACATATGCAGGCATGGGTCAATTCTCTTGACGATGTATCGAGCTCAGAATCACATGAATACAAACCCCAGTGTATATTGGTTTCGAGTGTAGGGTTTTAGCTCAAGTTTAATTGAAGTTTAGCAACTTTTGAAACATTAACGAGTAAGGCAGCTATCCATGTTATTCTGTAAGTCTGGAATGGATAAAACAGATGAGTAAATACGTCTCATTAGTGCTTTCATATACATACAATATGAATGTGAACGTGCATGTGTGGTTTTATGTGTCTGTGCACACATCTCCAAGGTTAAGCAGTCATCTCTGTAGAATGTCTGCAAGAGTTATTCTATAGCATCATTTTATCAGATGAGTTCTTCCCTTTCATTAATGAATTTTTCTACATGACACAGTACAACAATGCCATGTGAAAAAAATCTGAGAGCATAACAAATGCAAAGATCTATATAGATTCACAGAAGTAGATGACTTAATGTTTTTGTCGATTTATACCTTTTTTCACACTTAGAAGAAAATAGGCAAGGAATAGTGAGACCAGAAATGTAAACTCTTGGAGGCTGCAATTGTGGTTACCCACAAAACCCTCACATTCTGGTGCCTAATGAAATCTTATAGGCTACTATGGTTTTTGTCATCAGTGGATTTTGTAGACCATTTTAATGATGTGCAAATCTTTCACAATTAATAAGCAATAAGCCTGTTAAAGAAGTTGCACAACACTGAGGACTTTGATAGTTGACTCATTTTGTAGTCAAATACATTGTCAGCCATTAGGTGTAATCCCAGAGAGATTCCTTCGGAGATGTCTGCAGATCACTACTCGGAACGATGAAGTTCACCTCATTAGCAACTGAGATTAAAAACCAAATAAACTCTATCAGTGATTGAAAGGTGCATCTGCTATTTGAAAGGCATAGTTTAGTGCTTTATAAATTCAAACAGCATCACTCACATGATCTTTGGAATCAAGATTTGAATAAGCAATTGTCACATCTGTCACTGCTGCATTGAATAATTGAAAGTCATTCGTTTTAAGGTGTTTCACTGGCAATGTAGAGTCAATGTGTGTTGATATGTTTTCTGTAATCAATAAAGTGGGCAGTAGTCAATCTTCTTGGCTGGTAAGCACATCTGCAAGTTAAAATCAGGTTATTTACTGTCAATTTTAGTATATATGATATCACCTTTTATGGAAAGTAGGTCCATATCCAGAGGAGGATAATGATAAAAGCACTAGAAGGAGAGAGGTTCAGTTCACATATTTGTTATTTCTTTCACTAGGGATAAAATTTGCAGGGCACCAGCAGATCTTTCCTCACAGACTATAAGAAATAAAACAACCACTAGAAAAATTGGCTCTTGTGTAATTCAAAAAGAAAATAACAGCAGATGAAAAAAGCAGCAGGAAACCCCATGTGGCAAAAAATGCCTTGTGTTGTTGACAAACTGGTGTTTCCTTCATGTTTTGCAGAGATATTTTTGATTTGAGGGCAGTGTTCCCAGAAATGGTTAAACCCCCTTTGCAGTCCATCTGTGTACAGTGCCAGAGAAGCTCTGCCCAGGGACAGGAGAGCCAGGCTCTGCCATGGGCTTCTGCAGGGCTTCTGGGGGCAGAGCCCAGGGACACTTCCCAGCTGAGCAGTGGCTTATGGAGCTCTTGGTGGCTTGCCCCACCCAGCAGTCAGATATGGAAATACCTCCAGTTGTTCTTGGGGGTTTGATGTGCCTCTTGGCTGAAACTGTAAGTCTCTGTTTCACTTCTGATTCCTCCTCTGACTCGCCTGCACTTCGCTCGCTGTCTTTGATGCCTTTTGCAAGGCCTATTTGGTATACATGTATCCTGACCTTTCACTTGGCTTCTCATCATCTATTTACCCTTTGGTGCAGTAGTTTTGGGTTTCTTGGCCCGAAGGATGATCATCTCTTTCTGTTTTAAACCCTTGGCTGAGCCAGACTTTTTTTTTTGTCTTCTCTGGTTTTGGGCAGAGCTAAGTCTTGTTGTGCATCGGTGCCTGCTTCCAAACCCAGCTCTAAGCTTGGCTCTGACCTGCAGGGTCTGACCACCCATGTCCTGCCAGTCTTCAGTATGATCAGTGGTTTTACTTGTGGAGACATAAAAAAAGAATGTTTCCCTTTGAAGGTCATTTGGAGTTTGATGTGAGAGTTTGGCATATGACATGGGAGAGCTGCACAGATGTGGTTATGTCTGTGCTGTTGGCTTAAATATTCCCCATATAAAAACCATGGCTTAAGTGTTCCTAACTCTGCTAATAATGCAGCAATTACTGATTATAAATGCACTTATATCTTTTTAACAGGGGTCAGGTGTAGTTTGAAGTCAGTCACTAGCACTTTAGGGAAAATACTTCCATGTATCTTTTTAATTGAGAAATTATTTTTCATATTGATCTGTATTCTAGGACTTAATATAATATCCTATAATGATATAATATCCTATAACTTATATGCTGTTGCGCGTGTGTGCACACATTTTTGGTAAATCGTATGATATTGTGGGCAAGAAAAACATTCAAAGAAGCAGGGAATCTGTCAGTCTCAAGCAGCATAACCCTCACGTCCTGCAGTGAGCTTCTGAGTGGAGGATATATCACCCAGCAGAATGAATGTCTCCTACTGCCATCATAAAAATTCATCACTATTTAAAGTGAGATAGAAGCGATATGTGGGAGTTGTGCTGGTGTTGCCCACAGACGGCTGTTTGTCTAGATCATGACTAGATGGGGATAAGGACATGTCTTTTGGGAAGGCCCTTCTGGTGTGGTGTCAGTTCAGGTTGTCCTCAGCAGCCACAAGATGACAAAGACCTCTCAGAAGGGTGCTCTGGTCTCCAATCACACACAGGATAGGGTGAGTTCTCTTAAAGCAAAGCCTGGCTGCATCCCTTGTGCTAGCAAAACTTCCCGTTGTTTTTAAAGAAGCTGGATTTCTTCTAGATCTGATGATAATGTCTATGGAAATGTGTACATTTGGTGCTGAAGGCCTCAATATGGATCATCACAGGTCCCTTCCAACTTGAGATATTCTATGGTTCCATGATTCTATGATTTCTGGTGTGGCCAAGATGGCAACTGCACCAGGGGACTGTAAACAGGGCTGTGTTCAATGCATCGTGGAGCAGGAGGGCAGCCGCAGTCTGTAGTTGTGACCCACCAAGTCTAATGCCACATATATGGAAATAACCAGTGACCGTGTCTGAAATGAATCATCCATAAGCTGAAGGATTGATGTGCCAAATTTTAAAGGGATAAGCTAGAGAAAAAACATGTTCCCTATAGACACAAATTAAGCTATTTTGCTCTGACTCTGTCTCATTGCTGTTGTTTTTGTTTTTCACTTGAGCAAGAGACTGTTCTGACTCAGATTTTAATTTGCGAGTGTGTATTAAATATTCCCCTGATGGACATTGCATAGCGCATATAAATAGATTCTTGCTAAGAAGCAGAATGCAAACATGTAACCCAAATCCTTGCATTTAGGCCTTACATCTCATTTTTAGATGTTCACTTCCTCAAGATGGACTTTTTAAAATGGAATAACTTCATAGTCCAGCCCAATAATTCTGGCATTAAATATATTTTAAGAACTTCACATGTATGCTGAGTAGAGTGATTGTGGGGGATGGCATTTGGATTGAGTTGAAGTTTAGCAACATGAAACAATAACTTAGAGCTAAAAAATCCTAGAAGAAAAAATGTAGTACTCTGAAATGTAATTATATTACATAAAAATGAAGTGCCAGTGCTAAGTTACATTAGTGAATGACATTTACTAGATTTACCAGTATGAACTAGAATCACATGGCCAACTTCAGAGGGTAGTAAAGATGTAATTTACAGCTCTGGTGTATTAACTGCAGTGGTTTAAAGAACCAACACTCCAGTTGTCTCACTTGCACCTTTTCAGGTATCCATCTATCATCAGCAGTGATTTAAACTAACACCCTGGGCAATAAACTGCAGCATCTCAAGCATAACTACATTCCATTTGGCTGACATGAACCTCTGGCAGAAGGATGAGGTAGAAACACTAATGATTTAAACTGCCGCTCCTAAATCAACGAGAACTTGACTCTCAAAGATGTTTCTTCTTCTTCTGACCTTAGGAATGTATTTAGGCTCAAGTAGGATGAGGACTTGTGCTCATGGATGCTTAGGCCTTTGCAGATCAGACTCAGAATAGATGGATATGATAGATCTGTCAAGAGATCAGAATATTATGAATGAAATGTGCAGTAGACTTCAGTAGACTTTCAACTGACTGCAGTGGGTTTTAGATCTGGTACTGTGGATATGTATTTTTATTCATTTTAAAATGCTCGTTTTGTGCAAAGACATCTGTATACATCTGAGAGTGAGATTGTAATTACCCATACTTATTCATACCATAAAAAGTAGTTATTGCTTTATTAAGGCAAATATTTGAGGTTATCAGTCTATGAAAATATTTCTTTTATCAGCATAAACTGATGGAAAAAGATCTCACTGAGAAAAAAGAAAAATTCTTTCCAGGGATTGGTGATATTATGAATCGTTGTACTCCGGGTAACACTTCTGTGAACTAACAGATAAGCAGCCTTGGAAAACTCAAAGTTTAGAATAAATAACAAAATCAATGGATTAATGTGAAAACCATTTTTGTGTGTTGTTAGGCTATATCCTTCTGTCTTTGGCTTTACAGTACTACCAGCTTTCACACTTATATCATAGATGATAAAATACTGATATTGGTAGATGCTCATCCTTTAAATAAAAATCCTAGTCTTTACTTCGGAGAACCAAACAACAAAACTAGACCAGTCACATATCTTTTTGATTATTCACTAATTCCTATCAGAATCTTATTATTAAGTGGACAAGACCAAGATCTGATTTCTCATTCCCTATGGTGATGTCCAGACCATATTTAATAGCTGGAGAAGCTGAGTGCAGTAGTGAGCTGGGAATCTAAATGAAGGCTGTGATTCATAGTTAAGGTGAAGGAGAGGAAAGTGGAGATGCTCGTGTACACAGCAAACAAACCAGGTGAGCACGAGAGCAAAGTCCACCTGAAGACAAGGAAACGGAGATGCCTGTGAAATACCCAACCAATGTGAACGGGAGGAGCAGAATGAGGGCAAGGCTGAAAAGAGACGACCCCAAAATTTTTAAGTTCATCTCATGATGTTGAGGGGCTTGGTTTGTGATTCTTGTAGTAAGTGCCAACGCTGTACTTAGGTGACTAGTTATGTTGTCCTCGAGGTAAATATATGTATAAATTTTTTTAAGGGACAACATTAATTATTCATAACAGATTATTTCATCTATAGCTAGAATAGCTGCTCATACAGCAACTGTTCTCTTAGAGCAATGTCACTTTTTTTAAATTTGCCTAGACTGCTTTTCAAAAAGCCAGACATTTCTTGTGCTTAAACTTTTTTGTCACCCCTAGTTTTCTGTATGGTGTAGCATGTCTGGAAGATTGATGTTTATCTTCTGATTTTCCATGATCAATTTTAAATCTGAATGGCACGCGCACAGCAATTTGTCCCTGCCTATGGCAGCAGATTATCAAGACGCATTATAAAATAGTGCACTGCCTTACATGGTAAAAGCTATTCTACTATTTAGGTGAAATTATTTGATTAGCTCAGGATACTAATAGTTCATAAATTATTGCAGTCTAAACTCAACCCTTCAATTGGGTAAGGTTCAACATCATGAGAGATTGTATATGCTCCACTTTTGTTGCTGAGGGGTTGAAATATACCATGGTGATATCAAAGAGCTGTCAAGCAAGATTTCTAACAGGCTGAGTGCATTGAGAAAAGAGTTAGTTAAAGTCTAAGTATGAGTGATAGTGTTTGCATAGTAAAGCAGTGATTATAGCACTGCTGGGCTGTAAGGCTGTGACTAATGTTATACTGAGCTAGTAATGCTTATGAAGCTTGCAAAATGTACAACAGAAATTAGTTTTCTCTCCTGAAAATGACATTTGAAATCTACCCAGAGAAACTGAATTGGTTCCCACATGAAGCCCTGCAGGTAAAAAAATACCAGCCAAAGGCAGACTGGAGGGAAATAGAGTTGTTTGCGAACGTATTACTGCTACTTGGCTTGGCTTTCAGTACACACTGACGCTGTGCGGACAGTCAGCTGTTGAAGGTCCTACTTGTTGGGTTCTCAGGACATGCATTAGGCATTTCTCTTCTGAGCTGTCTGGGAAGGTTTAATTGTCCATTGCTGTGAAGTGGTGGCTATTTACCGCACAGTCAATGTGCCTTCATTAATAAATTTTGAGTAATTTAAGAGAGTAATTCCTAACAAAGAGTAGTGAAATTTGGTTCCCTTATTCTCTTGGAAAGGTGGGAACAGCTTTTCCCAAGGACTTGCTGCACTATTGTGCTTTCTGCAGGCTAAGGCAGGGGCTGGGCAGCATGCGCTGGACTCTGGCTTTCGGAACAGCCCTGGCACAGCTGCCTGGCCAGGGAAGCGGACATTTTTAGAGAAAATACAAGTAGTTTATAATCTAGATAGAGATTAGATAGTAATTTTCAGGTGAAAAAAAAATGAGTTGCAGGTGCCTTGCTAGTGAGCCTTCTATGGAGGAAAGGATTCTTTCCTGTCTCTGCTATTTATAGATTGTGATTGCTACTTGTAGCCAAAGGTACATTTCCTTTAAAGAATTGTAGCTCTTAAAATTATAATGATGCTTCAAGAGCATTATGTTTGCATTACTTTCTTTATGAACAAATTTGACATCATCAGGTGAAAGGTAAACTGAAAATACAAAACAAAGGTTCATTTCTTGTCGGTGAATATTTTGGCATCCTTTCATTTGCTGTATAGTTTTATAGAAAAGTGACTGGTTGCTTTATGTTTATTTCTCCACCTACCCTGATTTTCAAGTGCTATTTAGGTAATTGGGGTGGTTATTGAGCACCTGCAATATAAATAATCTTGTTATTGGGTATGTGTAAAGAAAGCTTCTTTATGAAGCTGATCTACTAGGAAGAAAGTAGGAAATCTTAAAGCTCCACTGGCAGAGGGGAACACAGCTTCTCAGGTGTAATTAATTTAATCTTGTTCCCCTAAAGGTAACGACAGAGGAACTTGTTGGGAGGCAAGCTGAGGTCAAAATTCTTACTCCTGTGAGGAATGCTCTCACCTATAAGACCGCTAGCTGGAGAGGCATCCCTCGCCCCACACACTGGCACGATGACATTCAGAGCAATCCCACAGGTCACCAAACAAGTGGCAGGAGGCAGAGGTTTGCCCAGGTTGCCTGTGTCTCTGCAGTAGCTGGTCCTGGCCCTGCCACCCCACAGCACCAGCGGGTGAGGAAGCCACAGCTGCTGCTTGTTTGAGGCACCAGCAGCCCATAAAACTGTTTACCTGTGCCCAGAGCAGGCTCTGCTGACTGAAAGGGTCAGACTGAGCTCTCCCTGGAGTACTAAATTTTACCGAGACTGGAGATTTGGTGTGTGCTGGTAATTAAACTGAAGGGATTTCCTTTGGGAGTGGAGGTTGTTTTGCTCCTTGGTGCAGCTCTCTTGTGGATTTGCTTTCTCTCGTGGTTTTTTTCAGTGACTGATGTAACTGTGCTTTAGGAAGGCAGGTTTAGGCGTATCACCTGACTCCCAAGACTATGGGAGGTAGATGCAATGTAGAGTTAATGATTTCAGATGTATTTCTTTAATAAATATTTGTTTTATAGCAGTGCCCTGGGATCTAATCAAGCAGACACTCCCGGTGCACTTCTCCTGAATGGCATGCAAAGCTATGAGATAGGAGGTAGAGTGTGTCCCAGAGATGTTTATAATCCAGGCATAGTTAGCAAGACTAGAGCAAATGCTATAGGCAAAGCATTTATGGAACTGAATTGCCACCTGTATGTGGGATTCTACAGAGAATGTCTGGTCTATTTAGGCCTTTCTTCTTTCCTCAGAAATGCTGGGTTGCTGAAGTTAGATGGTCCATGTGTAAGCCATGACTTCAAACATACAATCAGAAAGGAGAGGAGAGAGATCTCTTGCTTCCTGAATTTTGGTTTTGAAATAAAAGTGTATTTTAAGCCAAGAAAACCACTTCAGGGCATCACAACATCTGAGAGTCATAACATCACAGCCAACTTGAGTTGGGTACAGATGTTGTTGGCGTGTTGCTAATCTGGGAGCCTTCATTTTATCAGGGAGCTGGAGAGTCAGTGGTAAAACTCCCCAACCATCTGTATCTGAAAATTTATTTCAGATAGAGTTGTAAGTACTCAGTAGGGGTCCAGTTTTAGACAGCCTTAAAACCTGACCTTTAAAAGGTGCGGTTTCAAGCACTTGCAGTACTTGTGTCTCTGGAAAGCTTCATTCCTGCACCGTTCTCTCATCCGTACAGTCCTGCAGTCTGTGATCATCTCATTTATTTTGGTGGAATTTGAAGTTTATTGCCATTTGTTTGCATGGAGGTTTGGTTGTCTGATTTCCATGTGTTCTTGGTAAATAGCTGTAACAATAAACTGCTTCTCCTTACCTCAGCGTATTTTGCCATATTCTTGCAACCTGGTTATCTGCTTTTGAGTAATAATTGCTTCTTAACCAGTCTAAAAACAAAGATGCTATCAAGACAGAATGATTACTGTGACTGTGCCCTTGATCTATCTTTGTATTGTTCTTGTATGATTTGAAAAAGTCTCTTTGAAGGTATATTTTGGGATTGATTGTATTTCTTTTTCCTTACAATTTCTTCAGCTCTTAATTAAAAATTCTAGCTGGCAATAGTAAATAAAAAAGAAAATCAATATCAAGATGAACTATTTTAAGCTCATTAGTACACGTTCAATTAAGTGGTTTGTATTATGGATAAAGAATAAAAATGTTTATTCAAAGCAAAGGTACTTCAATTAAAGGGAGCTTTAATGTTTATTTTTTAAAATGTCAGAAGAAATACACACCATTTTCGCTTTTATTTCCCTTCATGCCACATGTATATAATCCAATCTCTTCTGGAGTTAGAGCAATTCATTCCTATTGCGCCTTATTCAGTCACAGATAAAGCAGCACACAATAGAGTCTTTCCTTCACAGCGCATTTAGTGTGCCAACAATAATGTCTGCTTGCAAACACAAGTGTCTTTGGAAGGATTATTTCTGAAGAAAAAATGAAACGCTGGTGCCTATTAAAACATATTAATGAGAATGCAACTGATGCAACGAGACTTAATTTTGCTTTAAAGTTTTGGCCTGGAGGCTCACTTCTATCTGTTTTGTTCCTAGATTTTACGTGTAGGAACAGACGAATGCAGAAAGGATTTACCCCCACCTGGAGGCTCTTTCCAGTCAGAGGTGAAGATAAACCGTCATCACAATGCTGGTGCCTTTGTGTGGCATGGGAAGGCCAAGGTAGGAGATAAGGTGTCAAATATCCAATATCTGGTGTCTGGCTTGTGGAGTGGGACTTGGGATGTGGCTTTAAGGCTGTGTAATAGAGGGAGGGGAGCAGCTGCAGAGACAAAGCTGGTACCTGTAGCACAACTCCTTTGGGAGAAGCCATCTTCCTCTTACCTGCTGCCTTCCCTTGGTGAGATCTCTTCCTCCACCTCCTCTGGGAAAGAGGAATCTATGGAGGACTCAAAGGGGATGCTGAAAACCAGAATGGCAAAAATAAGACCTTTTTCTTTCTTCCCTGTTTGTTGTCCTTGAAACCATATCTAACCAAACAAACCCTACCCTGAATCTGTATAAGGAAAAATGCAGGTTAGGTAATGCTTTGGAAGTGTGTAATGAACTCTTGCTTTAGAGCTCTTTGTGGGTATCACAGCAGGATCAGATGCTGTGTCTCCATGTGATAACATAATGCCAGTGTCCAAAGAGTATTTTTGCCCATAACCAAGCTGCCAAAAATTCTGAAGGAGAACGTCCTTCCAAACGGTGCAGTATTTTGTCATTAATTCACGCAAATCTGCACAGATAATGAACTCTGTCCTGATTCTGAAGGCCTTGGGTCAAGAGTTTTTGACAAGAATCAGTTACCTGATGCATGAACAAAAAGTACACAAATGCTCACTTGCAAAAGGTGCCAGTTAAACACAGTTTAAAATAAATAATTAGTTTTTCAAGAACGGATAGCAGCAACAGGAAGAGTTGTTGCCCCTCCCATACACATCAAAGTGAAATATTCTAAATGCTATAAGTAACCAGGAAGCTCTGTGCTACTCAGCAAATGGAGAATGAGTAACGTGATATGTAGAGGAATGGACAAGTATCTCAGAAGGTGGCTTCTAATCATCCATAAATGCTTTATAACCTGCGTTATGCCAGGACTATCAGTATGGACCTTAATAGCTGCACTTGAAAGCATCCACACTTACTGCTGTTGCACGATGCCAAACCCCATCTGCGTGTTCCTCACTGATAGTAAAGATGAATGTCAATTAGTCACCCTCTGCACACAATCTGATCAATGCAGGACTTCAGCTGGCAACTGCCTGCAAGGAATGATCTACTCATACCAGGCCAGTCTCTGGGATGGAAGCCTTTTTTTGCCATGCAAATAACCACTATAAATTAATATAAGTATTACCATACAAGAAATCACTTTGAACCCAAGCTATGGCATTTTAAAAGGCCAAATTTGAATACTATGCATAATCGGTTTTACCAATTAATTAGTTAATACTGATATAAAGGAAGAGTGTGATGAACCTGTTTTCCATTGATACTAAGACCCTTTTGTATCAGTTGTTTGGCTGGGAATTGTTTTTCCAAGTTGTTAAAACCCACTCCAAATGTGCCTCTGTTTTCATACAGCTGCTATTCATCAGCAAGTTAAACAAATGTAAAAATATCTGCGAATACTGATTCAGGTTTGTGAATTAATTTTCTGAGCTGTTTCAACCTCTTTTGTTTTCCCTTTCCATGAATACAAAAGAAATGGTCAATCGAGGTGCCCTTGGAAAGTGTTTGCACGCTCGAGTGGTTGTGGGGATGCAGTTGTAAATTTGTTTGCGCAAATACCAATGGGGAAAGAGGGCTACACATGTGCTTAAATGTGTGCACAGGTCTCCTTGCAAATTTGGCTGGGTGAATTTTAAGGGTGTGCTTTCGAAAACACATGGAAATTTTTTCTATAACCTTCCTTTTTGTGAACATAGCATTTGGAAACTGGCTCTAAAGCTGAGCAAAATCTATTTTAGAGCTCTCTTGAGCTGTGTGGTAGAATAACATATTAGCTAATAGTAATATTCATAGTTAATGAGGATTTTTAAAAAGTTTAAGGAATTACTAAATATCACTTAGATTTGTCAGTCTTTGGTTATTTCCAATTGTGAAAATAAATGAAGTGCACAGAGTGAGATAAATGCTGATTTATTTTTGGAATTATAATATGTAACAATTCAAGATGAGATTAGGGTCAATTTACACTAAGTCTGCTTTGAAACTATTATATAACAGATCCAGAGTAGGTCACTATGTCCTGTTCTGCATACGAAATGCTCCCAGACTCGGTGTCTATAAATAAAGATCAACCTAAACCAGACAAGCAGCTTGAGTCTAATATTGGGAAGTCCATTTTGTGCTACCTTCTGCAAGTAATTATACTGGAGTCCAAGGGAGAAAGGAGCACACTATCACCTGGTGTACACCGTGCATACAGAGCAAAAAAGATCATCTTTTTGCATTAATGTCAGCATTAATACATAACTACTCACAGTGCCTTGTAAACTTCAGGACTAAAATACAAGACAGAGGCGTGGGTGATGTTTGGTTTTTATTTACCCATCCGCTTACCTATCATATTTTGTGTTGCAGGGCAAGAAGACAAAATATCATGGCACAGTTTATTTGTGAGATGCTGTTGCCCTAGTTACCAGCCTCATATCAGGGTTAAGGGTGACAGTGTGGGCTCATTCCTTAATCTCGGCTCAGGTTGCTCATAAGGGAAAAGGCTTTAATGTTATCTGAGCCTGTCTTTGGCTTGGGGAGTTAGGCCTTTAACAATGCACCGGGGAATATTTCTTCTTTGCGGCTGTCATAGCTTGTCTGGGGAATGGGAAAGGGAATCGCATGGTGGGGGAGGGCAACACTCGCTTCGGTGAAGCTTATTAAATTATGGAGGAGGGGATTATTGGTGGGAGCAGGGCTGTGGGCTCAGGCAGCCAGCAGAGGAACCTTTTGTGTTCCAGCCTGGCAGAGGACAGGTTTTTGTTACAATCCCCTTCTACGCAGCTCAGATAGGATTGCTTCATGGTGTGTGCCATAAGGCCAAGAGGGGTTTCACTGCAGTTTGAGTAGCAGAAGGCGGCAGAGTGTGGCTGTGGGATGGCAAGTGTACACAAAGATACTCTCCCTCCTTTGACATGCTGAAGGAAAGGGTGACTTCATGGAGCTGGTCCCAGTCCTAGCTCCACCAGTAAGGAATTGCTCAGGCTAAAATTGTCATCCTGCATAGGAACCTGCTCTGCTGGAATTAAATCTCAAATTAACTCCTTTCTCTGTGTGAAGGCCCCTGCAAGACACCCGTCATCTTCTCTGGAGGTGTTTAAGGGACAGGCGGATGAGGTGCTGAGGGGCACGGTTTAGTGTTTGATAGGAATGGTTGGACTAGATGATCCGATGAGTCTTTTCCAACCTAGTGATTCTATGATTCTATAAATTTGCTTTTTACCTGTCACCCAAAATCCTTGATAATGCAGGACATCAAAACGTGTTGGTGAGACTGAGCATCTAGTCCTGGGCTGGAATGATGTGCTCCTCCATCTCTGCCACTGGAAGTCTGACCTGGGTGACTTTCTTATGGCACATGTATAGCCCTGATTCAGTTATCTTCATCCCAAAATACGGTTAGAAATATCACTTTCTTTAAAGAGCTTGGCAAGGGGGAACAGGCAGGTGTTGTAGTGACTGAGCCAGAGCCATGCTGTTGGAACTTGTAGTTGGATACCTCCTCTATCTTTGGAATTGCGTCTCACTTTTCGTAAGTATTATAATTATTGAACTATACCATGTTGGAGGGAAAGGTATTGGAATTTAATTGAGAAAGGAAATGCTAGGCCAAAGTTTACAGGCAAAAGGCTTTATCAGGGAACATTATTAGAAGAGTTAGAGATCATTATTGCCCTGCTGAGCTTTGCAGGTCTTTCCCCTGGTGTAAGGGAGCCTTTGTATTCTCACAGGTGAAGTCATTTAGTGCTCATGGAGCAGTAACCTCCATCTATAGCTAAACATATGGGAGATACAGGCCTTTAGGTGGGGCATGTATTACTGAAATGATCCACTGTCATTTCCTCAGCTCAGGAAAGTGCCTTATTAATTTCTTCTTGAGACATTAATTTTCTTTACCCACTGTTGCTTGTCTTCAGTCATCCATTATAAAGAGGGACAGTCTGGGATATTTGTGTGCTATCATGACAGGTATTTCATACGTTTTACTGTTCTGTAAAGATAGTGCCATGAACAAATCGCTTGAAGATAAGACCCTCTGTGCTTGATAACAGTTAGCCAGAGACCTATAAATCATCGATACAGTTGCTTTTTATAGTCTTTTCCATATGCTAGTTAAAACTGTTTGCAGGGAACAGGTTGCAGACTGTGAGCTGCATGTGTAAGGAGGCAAACCCACTGGCTGCAGTCTTTACTGTCTGTTTACTTTTCTTCAGCTCTCTTCCTTAACATATTCTTTGAGTTTACCTATCAAGGTAAGTTTTCCTCTAACTGCCAGTCAGGCAAATTTAACCTGGAATCTGATAATTAACTTGTGTTCTGCTTCATCTCTCGGCAACCACAACAGTCAGTAGTGAGGAGAGAACTGGAGTTATTGGCTGCTTTTGCAAATGATGCTTGAGGCAAAAATGGTGCAGAGTGGCTGTTGTACGGCTGTATTTGCTGCAGCTGCCCAGGCCTCCCTTTGACAGCCTATGTTTATAGATTAAGGACCTGATTTGCAGGGAGTATAAGTCATCATAGCTTTATTGTCTTCAGTAGAGGATCTTTTTGTCTTCCCCATATGTTTCTATGAGAGTTTACATGCTTTTCCTTCTGCTTCTGTTCTTTTCCTGCAAGAGACAAAGAGCACAAGTTCCTTCTGTGCTGGAGTTGTGAGCTGGAGCAGGGTCAGCATACAAAAACTTTGGATGTACATACAAACTACAGTAGCCTCATATGAGATCCAATATGCAGTAAATTAGCTGTGCACATTAACAGCAACTGGGCACATAACAGCACATACATTTCTTAAGATATACTCTGAAAATCAATACTTAATGCCTGCCTGGCAAAGAGAGAGAAGCAGCAAGGTTCCAGGTTGGCAGAGCTGAAGGAGCTGAGCAGCCACAGTGGATATGGAGATGAGACTTGGTGTTCAGGAACAGGCAGGATGCATTTGGCCCAGTCTGATTTACTTTGCATACTCCTAAATGCACTTTCCAGATGATTTATAATTGTTGCAGATGGTGTCTAGGCTAATCCCTGATGAGAACTCTCCTAAGCGCTGGACAGATTTGAATCTGCAGCCCTGTATCCTGTCTCTCTAATGTGCTACAGAAAGAAAAATGACAGTGGTTGTGGATGGACAGAACTGAATCAATGTAAATGTGTAAAATTTTAATAATATCGAAGAATGAAATGTTTCTTATTTTAGTTATTAAAAGGAAATATAATTATTGATTCGTTTTATTTTACCACTAAACACATTTTTCTTACCTAAGTAGTGCTAAGAGACCACCAGTTAATGGGGTAGACAACACAAGGGGATGCTACAGAGCCAGGAGGTGTCAAAATGTGATACATTAAACGAGGCAGGTGGTAGCAGAAGCACCACCTCTCTAAGTCCACTGTAAAACTTGGCCACTGAGTAACTCTAGTCATGGGAGGACATCTCTGCATTTAGACTCAGTACAGGGTCCTATCAGGATAACCTACTGTTTACTGCAGAAAAAAAATCTGTGGTTTTCCTCTGAAAGTAGGTGGTCACAACCCACCAACTGTAAATATTCCCCCTGGACACTCTTAAACAGCAGGAATCAGACAGATGAAGTTCTGCCCACTTCAAGCTTTAATGAATGTCTGAGCAATATTAAGCCACTAATTGACTTGTACTGTAGGTCAATGAAGAAGTGAAATCTGCAGTTAATGTCTGCTTCGCTGTATCTCTCTGGAAGCCTGCATCAGGCCAGGACACTCAGTGGAGGCTGTGGTATTGCTAAATATCCAGCAAAAATAAACAGTTTCCTACACTCTAATATGACTGCATTGCTGTGAACACACAAACAACATCTGGCAAATAGTGCACAAGCAGTTATATGGATGACACATTTAGTTTTCTATACTGAATAACACACTGAGAGATCTGTACAGATAAATATTTTTCCTGATGGGACTCACTGCAAGTTTAACCTAAGGTCTTGTTAATATATGTAAAATGGTGGTTTGGATCTGCTGTTACCAAAGGTGTAAATTGCTAACTCAGTGTACAGGGGATGTTTCTTTCAACCGTAACAACACTAGAAATAATGGTGGCTTCTTTCAAGAAGTTTACTACTTGAGTAAAAGACATCAGCTACACTAATTGTCTGGGTGAGACGCTGATCCCACTAATGACAGTGGTCTATATATCATACAGCAGTCTACATTCAGAGCCATGTCAAGATAATTTGGCGTTCTTTTTTGCCTTTGGAATCTTCGTCTTTCAGTACTGCCTTTCTACTGTCCTTTAGCTTTTTAGGGTCCCATTATCACCTTCCTTTCCATCTTTCTGGGCAGGAGAAACAGAGAGCTGATCAAACACTTAATGTTTGGATGTTGTCTGCATAAGCAAAGAGTCTTTGAAAGCTCCACATCTGGGACACACCTGCTTTTGCCAAGTTGGCTAAATCTCTTCCATGGGGATATCATACTGGCATTTCAGCTGACAGTTTGTCTCTATTTCATTCACTCAGTTTTCTGCCTCATGTATGAGAAGATGGGATTCAGTCATTTCAGTTCACCTCCTTTTCTCGTCTCTGGAAAGCAGTTCCCAGACAATTCCTCCTGGATGCAGAGGGTCGCGAGGCTGATTCCATATTGTCCCTGCCATCTTTCTCTGCTGTGTGACACATCCAGGCATGATCAGCTTTGCTCTTTTTCTATATCTATATTTCTTGAGTCAAGGGTCTTGACTCAAGGAGGAGACACATGGCTTATGTCTGATGGACACACTTACTGGTCAGTACTGGAGTTTTGTGGTACTGAGTCTTATTCATTCAGATCTATGTTTACATGTGAGTACCCAAGTGATTTTGTAGGCATGCTAACTGCATACACCAGCAAATGACTAGATGCATGTTTTTGACCAGACATCAAGCTGTGAATGCCCAGTGTTTAAATTTTAAATATTTGCCACTTGCAGCTCCCAAATAACTACAGATCAAGAACTATATGTAGGAGGAATTTGGCAAATGATTTTAAATAATGAATACAGCCAAGATGATCATGATCTACTTGCCGACAACACTTGCAGACAAGTGTAACTATTATGAATTATTCAGCCAATTCTATTCAGAATTATACATTTTTTAAACTATAATTAATGATCTGTAAGAGTGAGTGTGAGACACAGTAACAGAGGTCTACTTTGTGCTACTTTTGAAAGATTAAAATGAACTGCAGTTTGGAAACCACAGACCTTGTTTTAGAATTGTTGCCTGCTCTGTTTACTGACAGTGACTTTTGCTGCTTGTTTACTGCAATTTACTTGGCTACAGCATAAGGTACACATGATTATCTTCTCCATATCATGCTAAGCTGACATCTGTCAAGTTTAAAAGTCATAATAGGTGCTATTAGGCATTGGGATGATCTTAAGGCATGATGACTGGTACGACAACAAACCTGCATAGTCGTTTTTTAAAGGCGTAATAACTCCTAAAGAGAATTTTGGGTGGGTTCTACCTGCTTGGAAGGAAGATGATTTTCATGCCTTAAGAGCCAGCAGAAGCCAGGGAGAAGTGTGCAACTAGTGGTCATGGAAACAGTTATCATAATAATACCAATTAACCAAGCAAAATACATTATTTGTGTCCTTGTTTGTTTGTGGTAACAGAGTGGTAAGTTTAAACTATCAGCTATTTGTGTCAAAAGCTTTGTTTCTCTTGGGTTGATATAGCAGCCATTTCAAGCTGTACAAAGCTGAAATTGCCTTGCAAGTCCTCATCTCTGCTGCTAATTCATATTTCTCTAAGTTCCTTTTCATTTTTAAAAAGTAGTTCAAAATAAAAATTCTTGGGTGTTTGAGATGCTTTTTAAAATTTAATTTAAGGAAAAGGCACGCGGTTAAGGGCCTTTTTTTCTCCAAACCATTAAGGCTTGAGGCAGCTCCTAATGAAATCAGAGACCACATTTTCTTTGAATTTAATGAGAAGATGATCAGCAAGGCACCAGCTTGCCTTTGATAGCTTGGCCAACTGCATGGAAGGAGGAAGTCACAGGGGTTGCATATGAAGTATGGTCCCTTTCCACAGTCTTCAGCAGTCTGGGCAGCCAGCCCCATCATACCTGGCTTTGCATAACGCACATCCCATGTACAAACTCTCTAACCAATCTGAAGATTGATAAGGCTGCACAGTCTCTAGGAAGATAACTTGTTACTTATTGTCAGTGCTTGAAGGATGAAATATTGGTCCATGGGAGGGAACTGGGAGAGAGCCTGACACCCAGAGATATTTAACCACATTTTCTTCATGAAAACCAATAGCACAACACCAAGGATGTTACCCAGCTGACTGTGCTGGCACAGCCTATGGTACTGGTGCTGTGCTTCTGGTTTGAATTTACAGTGCCAGATGGTTTGAGCTTATTTTACAGAGGTAGAAAGGGTGACAGGGAGTAAGTGCTGGAAAAAGTCTTGCACTCTGGGCTCCATCTTGGTTTGTGTGTTCACTCCCCGGGTCAGAAGCTGTTAGCTTGTTAATGGATAATAATGGCTTTATTTTTCAGGTCTATGTTAAAGGAATTTGTTGGAAAGAAATTATTCAGTGTACCAGCGATTATCTGTGCTATTTTTACTGTGTTTTCCTGGGTGGAGATTTCTTTTTTTTTTCATTTTCTCACATTCTGCTATGTGGCCAAACCTGTAAATAGCTAAAGACAAATACCCTAAAAAAATCCAGAAAGGAAAATCAAAACTAAATGCACCCAAATGACGTAGCAAGAAAAAAATGTGTCTTTTAATGAGAGGATCCAGTCAAGTTACAAGAATAGAAATGAAGTTGATGACCCAGCCAATGTCTAAGAAACATAAACAGAAGGGAAATGTATCCACCAGTATGGATGATGTAGAAAGAGAAGCTGAGAACATTTACCTTGAAACAGTGATAGTTGATTTAATAATTCAGCTACACGGATGGAACCGCGTCCTGCAGTAGGATGTATTTTTCTTGCTAGGACTATAGCCATTCTCCCACTTCATCATCAAAACATGGTTAAATCACTCATGTGTAGTCTAGAAATAAGAATAAGGGGTTTTAAAAACGATTTTAACTGTGTTTATCCATCATGTGGTCTTTGTACATTTCTTCATTGTGTGTGTAAAACATCAGCCAACAATAATTTACAGCAATTATTTCCAGTGACAGGACAGGGTAAATTCTCCCAGGCAGAGGATGACTATGTGAAAATAATTATACATGAATATCCAGCTGGGATCTTTTGAGCCACTAGAAAGGATGGTATGTAAGCAGTTCTGTAACAGAAGTGATAACACACGCACATGCATACTAAAACAGCAGAAAAGTTTTTAGACCTCCAACCGGGCTAGATTGCAGATGCAGAGTTAAACCAGGAATATTTTTGCCCACAAAATTGCAAATTTGAAATTTGGGCTTTAGAAATCTCAAGAGAAAAAGACCAAAGCCGATTCAAACACTTGGGCTTTAAACTCCTGTAGGCATTTTTCCAAACTGTAATTCTGGCTCATATGATGAGTGTCTTCAAGATTGTACAGCGCTGAACTAGCATTTGTGTGTACAATTCAGCAACAAATGCAATGTGCATTTCAGCTTAGTTAAAATTTCCAGTGCTGCTAAATAAAGATGTATTAAAAGATAATCGATGCGTACAGACCAAGGAAGCAAAGGAAGAACTAAGTGACTAATGGGGTAGCGGTATCATGGCGCAAGAGTTAGTTAGGTCTGGAAATCTGGGCTAAGAGACTCCCAAGGAGATAAAAGACACGAGGTGTGTTGTCTGTAAACAATCGCATCTATACTGTTCATTGCTCATGTTCAGTCATTCTGCACTGAACAGTAACCTGCCTTGTTGAGCTTTTCTGTGCTAACATAAAGGGTAGCTAGCTATGTTGGGACGTGGTTTTTAACTCATAGTTTATACTATGAGTAAATCAGTTTTATACTGTAGTCAAGGGAACTCTCCATCTTCAAGCACTACGTGTAATGAATAATATATAATGAGACTGTTCACTAAGACTTCTTCTATGCTATAATATTAACAATTTCCCACATGTGGCATTCATATTTATGTCTCTTTATACTGAAGGGTAGTGTAAGTAGACGGTGCCTAATGTGTAGCAAACGCACTTACTTTGATGTAGTATTTGTTAAAATTATTTCCAGAGCATATAGAATACAGGCATAAAATACCTCCTAATCTCCTAACATTATTAATGAAATAAAATAGTGTTATTATTTACCCACAAAGAAAAATTAAAAATAACCTCCAGATTTATTAATAAATGATAGATTCCATCCAGGCAGTCTGTAGAAGTCTATATGCAGAGGCTGACAGCAGCGTGAGCAAAGTCTGGCTGTGGTGTATGTGCTCTGGAGAATATGGGCAAGAAGCTTTGAAGGGTAGACAGGTCCTGAAATATCATCTAAAGCATTACCAGGCACTAGCAGCTGTGATTGCTATTTATCAGGCAAATTTTCAACTCTCAGCATGCTGAAGTATTAATTTCTGGCCAAAATAATGTAGCGCTCGGCCCTTGAATTTAATATGCAGAAGTAAGTGTTTCTACAGCAGACGACTGAACCCCCAGCACACTGATTAAGTGGGTGTGCAAGTGGGCAAGGTTGATTTGATGCATGGTTTGTTGTTGAATGAGCAGTGGGGTCTTGCCTGGTTAAGTTCACATCTCGAACCTCCTAGTGTTGAATCAAGAGTAGATTCTGTTCCCTGGATATCTAGCTCTGCTCAGGGACTGAGCTGGCTTGGGAACCAAGCAGGGTGCATGGGTGAGCAACCCTCCCAAATAAGTTCATGCAGGGGGTGAAGGGAGGAAGGTGAAGTGAGTTTTCCCAGTTTGTAGCAAGGCAATATGGTATCCACTCACCTCTGACTCCTTCACACGCTCAGCCCCTTCTCAATTTATTGCCGCTTAGTGGGGCTTTACAGGGGAAGCTTGCACTTGCGTAAGTGTGACCTACACATGGTGTGCCAACATGATCTCTACAGGCCAACATGTTTTCAAATAATAGAAGTTTAAGAAGTTATAGTGTACAAGCATAACTGGAAAAAGGGGGGAAAGGGTTACTTTGCAACATATTATGTTGGGTTTCTTTTATAATTGTAGAGTCAGGTTTTATGCCTTTTCTGTTACTTGAAGCATGTTCCCCTGTCCTTCAGGTGACAGCACATAAGCATTCAATTTTTTATCTGAATTTAGGATGACTGCAAAGTGTCCTGGAGTAAGAAAACCTTTTGGAGGTTTATTGTTGGATGGAATACAGCTCCTGAATGACTAACAGATTACATTGATGTCTCTTGGTATGCCTGTTGTAGTTCTGTAGATCATTATGGCTTTTATAAACCTTCCTACCTCTTGCAAATTTGCTCCTGTATATTCTTTACCCTGACCACATTTGCTAAAGGTGGCATTGCTTTCAGTGCTGACACGTAGGGATATATAACAAGCAGCAGGTGCACGAGTATTCTCATTATCTCCACTCTAAGTGTGTCCCACAATTAAAGACTCCCATTAAATGGCACGTGGCTGTGCTTCGTAGAAACATTATTCAAACACATTATGAAGTTCAACTACAAACTTCATACACCTTTGTCCTACAATAGCTTCCACATATTCCTGACCTCCATTAGGAACTCTGAGTAAAGACTTTAAGATGCAATGTGAAGAAAGAGGGTGACGGTGGTGGTTCAGTTGTATTCAATAGGCATGTATATGCAATGTTATTTCTACAGCTTATATTGGCAAAGGTGTCTTGTGCTGTTGATGTGTATGTTCAGTGGACTTTCACCCATGAAAGTGAGAAAGTTGCATTACTCATCTCGCCTTGTTCAGATGATGATAGATGGAAATTTCCTGTCGTTGATGTGACAGAGGGGAGCGCTTTTCCATTAATCTCTTGACATTCTTCAAAGATTAACAATGCAATTACATCAAGAAATGGGGTTTCATATGGGTATGTGTGAAGAACAGAAATAGATTGCATTGATAAGACATGCTTCCATGCTCATATTTGAGTTTGTGTGTTGCAGATGTGCTCCTGATGTCAGCAGGTGTGTGTAGGTGTAATCACTGACTTGTGAAAAACAAACTCTATTTGGCACAGGTAGATAAATACCCTTGCACACAGAGCAGTGCTGCTTCAAAAAGGAGGCTCTGAGTGTGCAGTTATACTCCCTTGCTTAAACAGCTCTTTAGCAGAAGAGCAACATCAGGCATTTTCTCAGACTGTTGAGAAATCCTGCCATGGGGGAATCAGTCATAGTCCAGACTAGACCAATTATTTCATTGCAGAGTTTAATCATGAGTGCAGAAATCGTAGGGAATGGAGGTTAGCATGATGCTTTCTGCTTAAAGTTAAGGGCAAATGACTGTCAGGGAAAGAGGAAAGAATGGCTGTTGTGTGTTTTTATTACAGGATTTGGATTGCTTCAGTGTATAGTTTGGGAGCAAAAATGCAGAAAGGGACTTTGAAGGCCTGTGTACTTTATCGCTAGAGGATGTGAAGCGAGCTAATTTAGAGAGCTGCAGTGTTCTCCTGCTTATTTCATAAACTCAAGGACACAATGCACAGCAGCAGTTGCTCTGTTGTCTGCCATCTAATGGCCACATAAGAAAGCAGACTAACCTGTTTTCAGCCTATGTGCTATGAATCACTGGGGATTCTTGAGCTAAATATACATGAAAATAAAAACAAACACAAGCTTTTGCTCAAAGGTTTAAGTGTGTAACAGAGGGGTTCATGTTGCCATTCAAAAATGGTGTGATGCTAAAAGCTAGACAAGGATTCCTACCTTGGCCTGACAATATATTGTTTTTAAACATTGCATACCTTACAGCAAATATCAGTCTCTGTGTGAATGAAAATGCATAATTTGAGACATTTAAAGGTTTCCTTTATTTTGTTATTGAGCAAGTGAATAATTCTGTTCTTCCTCCTTTTCTCCACTTTCCCCCTTCACTGACACCCCCCCATCCTATTCTTTTATTCTAATGAACAATATAGATCTCCCACTTCTGGGGAGCGTTAACACACACCTTTGCCTCTTGGGTAGGACGCAGTGGCACCTGCAATAACTGACACCAGTTCCACTGTACTGAGAAAGTGCTCAAGGTAAATCTCTGCTAGAATAACAAAGAATAGATGGGGAGATGTTCCACTTTAATATCCGCTCCATCCTTCTTATCTATATTAGAAATGTCTGTCACGAAGGGTGTCTGAGTAGAGGTGAAAATATGAAGCACCTTCTAGATTCCTTTATCTCCAGGAGAAACATTAATACATACAAGTAGTGAAGGAAAGACCATTGCTTGACTATGCTGGTGCATTTGTTTAGGAAACTTGCCTTTTAATTTCATAATATTATTTGAAATGCCTTCCTCTGCTCTAAGAAAATATCCACTTTTGTTATCCCTTGTAAAACAGAAGCTGAAGATAGCAAGCTTGTTCACAATAGCCCTGATTTGAATATGCTAATGTTAAGTGAAGCATTCAGGTGCCAAATTTTCATTTGCTGAATTTTTTTTGTACTGTGCGCATTTAATATTTGTATATCCGTTATTCCGCGTGCTTATCTGATCCACAGTCACTGTGGATATTGAAGATTGAGTATGATCTACAGCAGAAGTCAAAAAAGACAGTGTAAAATGGAACTCCTCTTCCTAAACATGGATCCCCTTTTTCCTCTACCTTTCCCTGGAAATTCTGGGAACCTACTTCTACATCCTTATGATCCTCTACTTTCAATCTGAATGCTACAGCTTAGAGCAATTTCCAATGTGTGATCTGGCTCAAGTAATGGGGTGGGGGTGTGTGAATAAATTCCTCTCTCCTTGTAGATCTGCTTGTTTTGAATGCAAATGGTGCAAACAGACATCACCTCCTTTAACAGGAAGTGGTGACCAGTGGAACACCTAAAAATAAATTTCTGAGTAATAAAACTGTGACAATAGGAAAAATTCACACTTTATCTTAGAGAACATCAGCAGGGGAGGGAAAATGGGTGAAAAGCTGAAGTAGAAGTTGCTGAAAACAACATCTGATGTCTTTAAAATGTGTTTTTTGAAGTTCTAACCTAAAGCAGCTGGTGAAATGTGTTAGATACCGTGGATGCAAAATAGATTAAAACCCAGAGAAACGTATCAGTTAGCTACCTACCATCATGCTGACTTCAGTGAGGTTGCAGTGTATGAAATTCTGAAAATACTAGGTATATTGGTAGTGTTCAGCCTTTTAAATAGGCTGGTGGCTTCACAGCTGCGCTTTCTAAAACCCACAACCTATTTTATTTCCTACATTTACAATGAACTCACATCTAAGCAGTAACATATTCTACCGATGCATTAGCACAGGCACCTCTGCAAGGAATCAAGGAAACTAATACTGCTGGTAGCCAGGGGAGAGTTACAGTGGCCATCTTAATGGATTGCAGTCGGGTATGTAAGTAGAAATTGTCTGTGGTTCCTCTGTTTCCCTAAAGGAAAGGAATAATGCTGGTTGAAAAGAAATGCAGTTATGTTGTGCAGGTACTAAATTTTCTTGACTGTAACCTCTCCTGTTGTGCGGTTTACTGAACCATGAGTATGTCTATTGTTTCTGAAATTCTTCCGAAGTAAAGCACACAAGAGGAAAGTAAAGCTTGTATGGATGCAGAATAATTTAATCTAAGTCAGTGAGGTTATTCTGCTCAAACACTGGTAGGAAAAAGAAAACTGGTCCTGCAGACTGTTAGCCCTTTAGGCCAACGATGGTTTTGTCATGTGAGATCAACCAAGGTCAGTATATTGTGAATGCTCCTGGAGTAACACACTGGGGAAGTCCCCGTGGAATACTTTACAATTGACAGTAATCTGGAATCGTAAAGATTGCTGATCAGTCAGTCTTGCTGATTTACTCTGGATTATGGTTCAGCTATAAACTTCCTTTAACAAAATGTCACAGCAAATAAAACCTCTGCTTAACCAGGAACACTTCTCACTCTTCCATGGAGCTCCACTCTCACTTGCTTAGAGATAAGAGCATTTCCAGTTTCTTTGCAATCCTGACACATGTGCTGGCAGTCACACAGTTGGCCAATATTGAGCTGTAGACTTACAGCCATGATTTTCTTGCAGACAAAAGGGTGATCTTAGCAATGGATGCTCTCGTTTATAAATCATTGCAGTTAATTAGTAAATTAGAAGGAGACTGACAGCTTTTCACAACTAGTAGTAACAATTCCTTATAGAAATGGTATTCATTTCTAATTTAAGTATCTTATCATTATTTGTCTCTATTCAACTATACTGTTCCAGATTTTAGCCTGAACCAGACATAGTGAGATACTGCAAGCCACCTGTAGCTCAGAAATCTTGTAAAGTGAGGCCATGAGATTTCCAGCTGATTTTAGCAGAAATATGTTTATGTACTTAGTTCAGCAGCCAGAGTTGTACAGTAGGCACTGGTTTAGTGTCAGAAGCAGATGCTGCTCCTGAGACCAGATTCTGAGGTAGCCTTTGGCAAAATTAGCAACAAGCTTGACAAACAGATGGATTTATCTGACAAATGCAGACTCTCTGCAGGGGCAGGGGGCAAGAAGGGAAAGAAATAATTTACTGGATCCTGGGGTTTTCCTTCCATATTTTAAAAGTCACTTTAAATTATCTGAATAGGGCTAATGAACACATCCTTTGTTGTCATAATTTGCTGATTTAACTATGATTTATATATAAAAATACCAAAGCAAACTTATTATTTGTTTTTCCTTTTAGTTTCTGTGATAAAATACTTCAGTTTAACTTTCTTCTCTGTATTCCTATAGTGTTTTGAAAATGGACTAAGTGAGAGTGCCGTTGAGTGCTATTTTTTTAAAAAGATGACCCACATTATGGCGAACTTTCTTAGTCTGAACTGGTTTTAGCTATTTTGCCCCTTGTCATCATGGCCTTCAAACAATACTTTGTAAACCTGTTGCCAACTGGTAACTAAGCAGACCTCTATCTTCACCAACTAGTGGTCTAGTACAGTTGTCTTCTTGCTCCATATCTTTAAAAACAAAGCAGTGAAAGCACATCAGATTTCTTTTTGACCCAATTGGCATAGACTCAAGGTGATGATCTCCTCTGCGTATCATTTTAACTGCTTTAGACAGAAGCAGTTTCACTGAAATCAACAGTGCAGGGCTAGGACAACTACAAGGGGACTCATGTGAAAGGTGGTAGACTTAGGTATTTTGAGAAAGAATACTCCTTACTGCAGCGTGACCAGAAACAATGTGTAGGGCCGAGAGCCCCAGCTATCCAAAGCAGGATGTGGGCAGTTACAACTCATGCCCTCTTGTTATGTATCCACTTTGAAGAATTTTTCCTTAAATCAGCATTTCCTTTAAAAATAGTGTAACCTTTTCGATGTAACTATTGAAAAATCTTCGTAAATAAATTCTGAGTGCTTTCATTCTTACTTCAGAACAATTTGCAGAGATGGCTGAAAATTACGTGTATTTGGACTAGGTGATTTTCTGCTTGGCTGCATCCTGAAGAAAAATTAACCTTTTGTCTCTCAAATTGTTTGTAAAGTTCAAAGAATCAGTTCAGGTCTCCCTGTGGCCTTTGCTTTCCTTCTAGATGCTGCATTTTTTTACAGGGGTTTGTTTCTAGTCCCACTGTGTTCCCAAATGTCAATGTCCTGAAATTCAGATAGATTCAAATAGATATAGGATGTACCTCTGCTGTTATGGTTAATTAGTTTAGGACATTCAAGGCTTTCTTTCCAAGCATCAGTCTTCCTTTCCCCCATGGATACTGTGAAGTCCTGCAGTGAGCCATGTTGTTATGACCTAATTTTTCTACAAACTGAGAGATTTAATTTGTTCAGGTGCCAGGCAAAAAGGACACAAACTTGGAATTCTCCTGGCTACTCTAATTTAGCTGACTGGATTTGAAAAATCAATAGAGGAATTATCTTGCTGTCTCTAGATAGTAACTTGATAATTAAACCATAATTAAAAGGATAACATCAGTTTATTAGGAAAGCTGTGGCTTTTTCTGCAGGTCCATTCCAGAACTTGTGTCCTGCTGAGTTAAGGCAGTAGAGCTGGGATCAGTCCTAGTATCTCTCATTAAGGAAAGATGCATTTCCATGTGTTCTGTCTGGACAACTCTGCTCTTTTTCAGTAGCCCAGCTTTGTTCTGATCAATGTGCTGATGAGGGTTTTCCATTAGAACTGTTGGAGATGTAACTATTGTTACTTCCATTTCCTACTGGCAGACCTAAATGAAAAGTTTACACATGTTTGGCTTGCTTTTGCCAACAGAAAATAGGAACAAATCACCACAGAATGAAAGAGAATATTTCAATTAATGATCCCTAGTGAAGATGTTGCCCTGGCTGTGTAATAGTGCTGTGCTTTCAAGGAAGCACAAGTTAGAGACCAGCCTGGTAAGAGCAGCTGGCAGCAGCACAGCTCAGCCTGTGTTTGCGCAGCATTTGATGCTACACACATCATTATAAATGGACCAAACTTTGCCCTCTTATCTGCATCTGTGCCTCTCACAGGAACAGCGAAGGAAACTAATTTGTGAGCCGTGTTTGACCCTTGGAGAACTACATGAATCTGCTTAAGGCCATTTTTCCACATAAAAACACTTTTCAGCGAAATGATTTAGCATGTGTTTAATTTTAATGATTTGGCTTAAGTGTCTTTTTTGAGTGCTTTATCAAGCTACAGCAATCATCAGCTGCTTAATAAATATTGGATTAAAGTCTGTGGAGGGAACTGACACAGGCATCAGAAAGACAAAAATGGAAGAACATTGCCAGGTGCTAAGCTTTTCTCTTTTTTGCTGTGTTCTTTGGGCTGAAGGACATCTTCCAATAATGCTGGAAACTGCAATTCCACTATTATTTTTGGCAATAGAAAAGTGTAACAGGGACTATAATTCTGGCAGTTTCTGGATGTGTACAGTGAAACCTCCACAGAATTCAATGTTCTTTGAGAAAACTACAGAACCAAACTATTTGCCCCAAATACACGTTACTAGTAGTTGGAATTCAGCAATACTTTTCGTATTACTTTTCACACACTCTCCTGGGTGGAGAACTGGTTGGCTGGCCGGGCCCAGAGAGTGGTGGTAAATGGAGTTAAATCCAGCTGGAGGCCAGTCACAAGTGGGGTCCCCCAGGGCTCAGTGCTGGGTCCAGCCCTGTTCAATGTCTTCATCAATGACCTGGATGAAGGCACTGAGTGCACCCTTAGTAAGT
>WAAB01016238.1:381827-398050 GCA_013389865.1 Piaya cayana | reverse complement strand
TGGGCTTGATGAACTCAAAGGCCTTTTCCAACCAAGTGATTCTATGATTCTATTCTATGATCCTCACAGAGTACAGACTCCTCAAGCACTAGTAAGTTTTCTTGCATAGATGAAGAATTTAGGCCTAAAAGACACCTGCAAGAGCAACNGTCATGTTCCTTCAAGTTATTTCTTCAGAGAATCACAGAACCATTGAATGGTTTGGGTTGAAAGGGACCTCAAAGCCCATCCAGATCCAACCCACTGACCTGGGCAGGGACACCTCCCACTGGATCAGGCTGCCCAAGGCCCATCCAACCTGGCCTTGAACCCCTCCAGGGATGGGGCAGCCACAGCTTCCCTGGGCAACGTGGGCCAGGGCCTCAGCACCCTCACGGTGAAGAAATTCTTCCTTATGTCCAGTCTAAACTGATTGATGATTCTAAATCTGCCCCTCTTCCCCTCTCACACACACCCTGCGCTTCGGGCCCCGCGTGGCTTGCCCGCTTTTACCTTCCTGGTTTATCAGCATGGTGGCGGTGACCATGGGGAAGGCTTCGATCCTGCTCAGGATTTCCTTCTCTCCTTCGGCCTGCAGGGAGAGAAAGAGAGAGAGATTGGGATGGCTCCAGCCCCCGGCCCGGCCCGACCCATCCCCTGCCCGCATCACCATGGCCGAGGCAGCCCGGGCCGCTGGGTGCTGGGGGGTGGGAGGTTGTTCCTAGTACTGGAGAATCACAGAGTAGTTTGGGTTGGAAGGGACCTCACAGCCCATCCAGCTCCACCCCTGCCCTGGGCTGGGACACCTCCCACTGGATCAGGATTATCCAGACCCCCATCCACCCTGGCCTTGGACACCTGCAGGGATGGGGCAGCCACAGCTTCCCTGGGCAACCTGGGACAGGGCCTCCCCACCCTCATGGTGAAGAAATTCCTCACGTGTAGTCTAAATCAGCCCCTCTACGGTTTATTCCCATTGCCCCTTGTCCTATCACCACAAGCCTTTGTGAACAGCCCCTCCTCAGCCTTCTTGTAGCCCCTTCAGGTACTGGATTCCAGGGATTTAGGAAAATGGAAGGGGGGAGGTTTTCCACTTACTCTAATGCCCCATTGCTATTTTTAGTTTTAAAGCTTCTTTCAAGTCCACTGTTTTCCTTCATGGATGCAAGATTGCCGATGTGTCTTTTCAAAACCAATAAAAATATCAGCTCAGCTCTGCAAAAAAAAAAAACTGAACTGGAGCCAAAATGAAAGCTAGCATGATGCAGGGTTATTCTTGGAAGCATTATTTATGCTCAGCATGGAAGACTGAAACATGCAGATTTTACAGACACTCAGATAGGCTTTGTCTCAGTCACATAACAACAAATGAAAATATTTTCTTGGTTACTTGGAATTTAAAAGAATTCAGCTTCCAAGCAGTATAATTGTTCTTTTGATATACAGTAGTGAATGCTGTATTAGGAACAGAATGATACTGCTTGAGGACCAGAAACTGCATAATCTAGAACTGGGATCTTGCAAATGCTTATCTGTGTGAATAAATTTAAATATTTGCTGGTAAAAGTAGCAAATGAGAAGCTTGAAGTTGTACTTGTAGTCTGGTGTTTGAATGAATTTCTGCATTTATAGTTAAGATCGGGGACTAAAAAAACCCAACCAAAATATGGAAAGTACTTAAAACTATTCTCTTTTTTTTTTAGCTATGGAAGAAGATATAATCCTCCATGTGGAAGCTAGGAAGAGGATTTTGCTGGTAAGTGCGTGAGACTTTCCTTCTTTCCCTACTGCTTTAACCTGGAGACCTAGAAGGGAGGTAAGGAGGGAGTGAAGCACATGGAGGGACATGCCGAAGGACTTAAGCTGCACTGAAGTGCTGTCAACAGTCTTCATTCGCTGCCAGCTGTTATGAAATAGCACAAATCAATTCAATTCAGGAAGAAATTTGCTTTTTATAACCAGTAATCTTCATTACAAGTAACAGTAAAGGTCTGCCACCTGTTACAATAGCTCCGTTGCCTGTGTTGTAGGAAATCTCCAGGACGTTTAAGTTTTGTTGGCCTGTAAAGTGGAATGAATTCATGCATAACCATTAATGATGCTGACGATGACTCTGCAGTTGATTCTTTCAGGCTTTGCCTCTATGATTTTATCTCTAGCCAAACAGTCTCCAAGGAAATTTGGTAGAATCAAATAATGTAGCATAGTAGCTGAAAGCTCAGAGTTCAGTCTTAGCTATTTTTAAGGACTGCATGCTAAAATAAATGACTGATTATCTGGTATCACATTAATGTTTTGACACAATACTGAAAGAGAAATACAAATTGTGTTCAGGTGTACAAAAGCTTGAATTTTTAATGCAGATACGTTACTGTGAATCATGCTGCTGCTGAGTCGCATACCAACCGAAGAACAGAAGCTATGGTTTGGATTTATTGCCCACAAATTCTGTGGAGGAATCGCGTTGCGAATATTCTCAATTAATTCTTGGTCTTTCTCTGAAGAGCTAGCCCAGAGTTTCACAGAAGTAACAAAAGGATTGAACTTGCTCCTGTCCCCAGAGGCTTCAGGAGTAAAAGTGTGATTTTTGCAGCAGTAGCAGTGTTAGTTATGTGGGAGAATGTGCCAAGCTGAGGTGAAAGTTAAGGAAAATGGAGTAAAATTAGTCATCCTTGCAAGGTTATGAATAAATCTACAGGGGAAGTCCTGCCTTTCTCCACGTAAAAAAATCATCTTGTAGCAAGCCTGTGCCCTAGAGTGGATGAGATCAAGATCTTTCCCAGTCTGGCTGTCGATGAAGTTATATTTGCTAATTATGTTTTGTAACCTGTCATGAAACCAAATATCATAAACCAAGAACTTACTTAAGAAAAACTTCATGTCTTGTAGGCGTGTGTGAAAGAGTTATAAAGTTATTCTGTAGGTAGATGTTAATATGAAAATTCACTCAACATTTTATTTTTCTGTAAAAGGGGTTTTTTTCCCCTCAACTTTTTGAGAGCAGTTTCCCAGTTTTTTGCCCAGAGTGTGAGGAATTTCTAGCTCAAATCCTCTAGATGGTGCTACAGTACAGGAGAGTGAACTCACCCTTAGGTTTTGTGTCTTACCTGTAAAAATACCACTTCACTTAACCCACGCGTGGCAAGGATTAATGATTTCAGCTACGATACTATTTGCAGGTTTATGCAAGGACGACTCAGCATAGGTGGATTACCCATCCAGCTAAATAAGAGGCGATCGTTGTTTTCATAGGTACAGAAGCTTTGCAGCAGCTGTTGTGTGGTCAAATTATCCCCTCATCTCCCGAAACCGTACCTGGAGCACTGGTGAGGGCAGAGGTGGCAGCTGTAGCTTGTGGTGCTGAGAAAGTGACAGCAAGAAGCCTCTTAAAACTCCCAGCAGATGTTGCTGCTTTTGTATGCTAATGGGAACATCACGAACCATTTTCGAGAGTAGATGTAAGTACATCTTAAATCAAGAGCAAATAGATACTAACCTTGATTCAGCTGTAAGGCAGAAGCTGTAGAAGCATTTTATTTGGTAATTGCAGAACATTTATGCAGAGCTTCATCGAGATTCTTTTGTATGTTCTTCTAACTCTTCTTGTAGTGAAGTAGTTAAGCAAAATCTGAATTTTGAGCACATTGCTACCTGGGCTTCTAAAAAATCTGCTCAGGGGCTGCAGTGTGAACCTGCTGTACTGCATTTGCCTTATCACCTGTGTTCTTTAAGGTAACTGTTCCCCTGCTCCCCTGGTCATGTCAACGGGTAAAGTTTAGTTGGAACAGGCATATCAGCTTATCAGTAAGCCTGCATGTCTGATTGTACCTCTGTCTGCATCCGTACTCCTACCTATATGTGTATCTTCAATTGCATTTGTTTAATGGCACCACTGCTGGTAGTCTTGTCACAAGCTGTAGCTGTAGTTGTAACAAAACCTGTGCTTGTATCTGTGGCTCCACGTGTATCTGCAATTGTATGTGTGACTGTTATTATATCTGTAATTGTGGATGTTATGGTGTCTGTGACTCTTAATTACATATAGTTTTGTGCATTTGTTTGCAATTGAATGTGTGTCGTTAATTACAGCTGTGCCTGTGCTGGTTTTGGCTGCGATAAGGGTTAATTTTCTGTGCAGTAGTTTGTGTGGATTTATAATGACATTTTGGGTTTGTAATGACAACAGTATTGATAACAGGCTCGTGGTTTAGTTGTTGTTAAGGGTTCACTGTCACAAAAATTCTCAGCTGGCCCATGCCAGGAGGAGAGGCCGGGACACAAAGTATAGGATTACAAGGGCAAATATTGATTCATGTGTATGCTGTGTCCCAGCCAAACTGGGCCACCCCAAGCATGGTTTTACACAGGATTCTTGTACCCTTTGATCATCTAGGTACCATATGACTTGACTAATCACTAACACAATTACTGACTACTAATCCTAGTCAAACTTTGCAAAGCAACTCTAGTTTTGTAGGATTCTTGCTGCTTGTCTATTGATCCAGTTATCCCTGAAGCCAATCTGGCTAGAGTTAATGAGCTGCGATGCCAGTTGACACCAGGAAGGTTTCAGATACATGTCAGAGGGGCTAGGATGCTGGCATTGTTTTGGTGGTCATGGGGTACTCTTTGTCCTTCATGGGCAGCTCCAAGTTTCCACAAAGAAAAGTCCCTTTTTCCCTGCGGCCAGCCTGTCCTGTAATTTGTTTTACTTAAGTATCAAGAATACCAGAGTGTCCAGCAAAATCTCATTACCTCTTTGCATTGCAGTGTATAGTGTGAACTAATACATATTAAGAACGTTAATACGCTTTGATACTAAAAGGACTGATTGTTATAATAGGTAAGGAAGGGGATTTTCTTGACAGTCTCTCCTTTCAGTCTGACTGTCAGGGTCGCATTACACTATCTGTAGTTTTGTACCAAGTTGAGTGCATAAAGCCATAACACACGGCAAAGACGAACAAAATTATGAAGAAAAATAGACAGGAAATATAACTAGTACATCACTTAACTCTTAAATTTTCCGTTGAGAAGAGAATCAGCATATAGAGATGTACTCGCCGTGCCTGGGAATGGTGCTGTGGCAGGAGCGTTTCAATTCCATGTGGTACTTGTACCAGCAGAGGGATCCGAGCACCACGCTGGCACCACTCAGCCAGGAGTCCTGGGGACACAAGCAAAGGATCCTACAGCTACCAAACTGTTCACAGCCTCGACCGTCTTCTGTGGGAGGAAAGGGAGAGTCTGCAAGAAGGTGCAACAAGAATGTAAGAAAAGGTAAGAGACTGAACAACTAACGCTTGATGTGGGAGAGTGGATCTTTGCAGAACTCCTGATAAGACCAGCATTTTAAATAGATGATGACGAAGGTGTCTGTAGATTATATAGTCTGCATCATACTTGTCCCTGAAAAAAAAATTTTGTAGAAAGTTTCAAACCTACCATGAGCAGTCAATTAAGAGACCACCCCAAGGGAGTAGAAGATGAGGTGCAACCTGTGTGGTTGACACAACCTCCATCAGCAGTCCCCACATCGTGTTTCTGGGGCCCCTGGTGGAGCTGCTGCTCCTGCTGATGGCTGGACCCTGCTCCCATCGCACTGACCCCATTGCAGAACTGTCCCAGCAGCAGGACAGGGAGGGCAGGGGGAGGCACTGGGCACCTGGGGCAGCCCTGGTCCACATGGATGGGCTCTGGGGTGGTATCAGGGGAGCAGGGCCCTTGTCGGGGCTTCACAGGGAGGGCTTCACACACTTGGAAAGGGCTGTGGCCTGGGACTTTAAGATTGTGGAGGACAGACAAACAGGGAGCCTGCAGGGCTGGAATAGGACAGGGAAACAGGTTCTTTCAGGATCCCAAGCATCCCTAGAGCATGCAGCTGTGCGCTTTGGATCCTCGTTGGGTCTCAGCTGGCAGCTTTCCACTCCCAGCATATGGGGTGCCCTGCCTAACACTGCCCTGAAGCCAAAATCCCCGACTCCCCTCTACATGCACCCAGGGGTCCCGGGCTCTCACCCTAGTGCCCCCTTCCCAGGGGTGCAGCCCCTGGTTGGGTTTGTGGCCACAGTGTCCCCCTTGTCCTCCCTGCCCAAGCTCAGGATGGGCTCAGGCTCGTTTCCCTGCAGCAAGTTGAAAAGAGCACAGGAGGTTCTTAATGACTTTATTAGTTTGTTGGGTTTTTTTTCCAACATAGTAAATCCTCTTCTACATCAACAGGTTATTTAAATCCGGTTTACATATTGCCATCTCGTGAGTGCTGCGGCCTTGATGCCACCATGACAAAACCAGGTTGCACTCAATCAGGAAAATGCATTAAATTTCGCTGTGACTGGGAAAAAAGAAAATCAACACAAATCAAAAGAAAAAGAAAACACCAGGGAAAACCAAACTGACCAACAAAACCAAGGTGAGGAACCAAAGGCAAGCATAACCAGACCACCTCCAGGGGAACCACAGGGCACTGCTTGGACAAGAATGCAAGGGGAAATAAACCCAAAAAGGTCAGGGACCGGATTTATATATATTATGTATAGTATTTTTATATAGATTATCTGGAAGGACACACTGAGAAAACGAGATCACAGCAGTATCTACAATAAAAAGGAGCTACATAGCTTTCAGTCACACCGAGAAGGAAGCACACAGCAGAACAAAGTAGGGGACAAATGGGGTGTTTCAGGGTGGTTATTCCACATGGGAGGGGCTGGGTGGGGCGCGGGTCTCGGGGCCAAAATCCCTCATACACCCACTGGGAGCCCCAGGACCCCTGTGTCTCTCGCTAGGGCAGGGGGATGGGGCCTGGTGGGCTGAGTCAGACCTGCTCCCAGAGGGCTGGTACTTCTGGGCCAGATGGTGGCACTTGGTGGGTCCCCTACAGGTCCCTCTTTGAGTCCCCCCAGAGCCCACCCCCAAAGCCCTGAGCACCCGGGTGCAGGAGGAGCTGGGGGCTCTGCTGCCCGCAGGGTGGGCCAGGAAGGGCAGCAGGGGCTGGGTGGCCAAGGGTGGGGTCTCGCGATGATGGGGCTCTCCATGCTAAGCACGAGAGACTGGATCCACCCGGAGCCAGGGGGTGGTTGGGGCCTTGCAGCTCAGGGGGAGCCCTCGAGAGATGCCTCGCTCTGTGCAGGCGAGCTGCTGGGGTAGGGGATGGGAGTCTGGGGGCCACGGTTGGTCTGGCTCTGCAGGCAAAGCCAGACTCAGGTGCTCCACACGTCCCGTGGGTCACCCCACACGGCCAGTGTGCTCTGTGGGGCTGAGGCTGCTGAGGGCTCCGCAGCATTGCGAGGCTGGGGGGGGAGGAGAGTCTCATCTTATTGCTAATGGTTCCACTGCAGTGACACCCACAGGCTGTGGTGAAAGTGGAATCCCGTGGCCTCTGAGCCTTGGCAGCCTCTGCCCAAGAGCTTGGAGTGGAACTGTACGTGTAGCAGGGGCCAAGTCGGCCCCAGCTCACAGCCCTCCTCTCCCCACCCCCAGGGCATTTTTGGCAGCAAGTGGTGATTGTTGCTTCTTTCAACAAGAGACCAAGGAAGTCCCAACCCCGGGCAAGGGCAGAGGGACCCTGTGCCACCCTCCTGCCCTGATGGCTTCTGGCTGAGCCACCTCCCCCTCCCTGGGGCCACCCTCAGGGTATGTGACCAGGGTGAGAGGATAATTTGGGGTGCAATTTCTCACAACACTCAGCCGGCTCTGGGGCAGCAGGTCCTAGATGTGGTGGAGGATCCCATGTGAGCTGTCCCCAGGGAGGACCCATGGGGACGAATGAGAGCTGCATCCCCAGAAAGGGCCAAGTGACCTCCAGTTAGCGCCATTCCCTGCTCCATCTTCCTTCTAGCTTGGCTAGTCATCATTTGACCTTGAAGGACCAACCTACCTCCTGCGTCCTCTCCACATCCTGCTGTCCTGCCCAATCCCACCATCCTGTTCCCACGCCATTATCCTGCCCCTGATCCCTCATCCCATCCCTGTCCTCCTGCCATCAACCCTGCCCCTCCAGGGCTGAGCCGATGCTCAGGAGGGTGAAAACCAATGAGTGCAGAACCACGTGTGACTTGGGCGAGGCCGGGAGCCGGAGCCAGAAGGCAGCAAAGAGAAGCCCCTCTCCTCCAGTACCAGGCAAGGGGATGAGGCCAATGGCAAAGAAGAAAAACTGATCCCAAAGGAGCGAGGGTCCTGGTGAAGGACATCCAGGGGGCGGGTGGGTGCTGGCGGGAGGCTGACAGATGGGAGATGGCTCTGGAGGAGATGTTGGCGGCGGCGTGGGCCTCAGCACGAAACCTCCATCGTGTGGTTGATCTGCCCCATGGCCTCGCTGCTCTCCGAGTGGGTGCAGGCACGCGGCCGGGCGCCATCCACAGAGCTGGCGCTGGTGAGGGAGGCCGTGCGGGAGCGCGCCAGGCGGGTCATGCTGGCAGAGGGCACTGCACGGAGAGATGACCACAGTGCTCAGCTCCTCCCAAAAGCCAACAGGACCTGAGCAAACGTTGCCTCACGCAAGCAAAGCCACCGGTCCCACTCCCCAATGTAAATTACTTTGGGCACAAGCTTGCAGCATGCGTTGCTGTGACCACATGAGCAGCTCCAGGCTGGCGATGGGCAGCGGGGCAGGGACGGGTGCCCCTGTGCAGGCTGCACAGCGGGCACGGCTCCCAGGCAGCAACTGCTGCTCATGAGGTAGTGGGGATCCTGCCCACCATGCTGTGGGGAAAGGGTGAGCTCTGCGAATGCTGTTTCTCAGCCATTTCTCAGCCCCCAGCTCGTGGTGCCATCTCAGGCAAAGCAGAGAGAGGCAGATGGCACCGGCCAGGAAGGGCCAGTCCTGCACCCAGGCTGCTCCCAGAGGTGCCCAGGCAGCTCGAGGGCACAGGCCAGGTGGGCACCATGCAGCGGTGGGCATGGGCCAAGCAGCACTGAGCGGTACCTGTGCCTCCACTCAGCCTCCGGTCCTTCAGGTGAGCGACTGGTTGGGTGGGGAGTGGGAAAAGGGTAGGGAGGGCAGAGAGAGAGTGTCAGCAGCATTGGCTGCGCCGCAGGGCCAGGAGCACCTGTCCAGCCCCACATGTGCTTGCAGACAGACGTGCACGTGTGCACACAGACCTGCCTGTGCACACACACGTGCATGTGCACATGGACCTGCAAACACACACACGTGTGTACATGGACCTTCACAGGTGTGCACACAGACCTGCACGCACACACACACACAAATGCTCATGGATCCATACACATACATATGCACACGGATTTGTGCACATGGGCTCTGTGTGCACACACACAGCGCCTGTCCACACATCTATGCACACACAGAGCCCTTGTACACACACACATATCGATGTGCACTCAGATCCTGTTCACCTCCCGCCCCTACAAACACAAACATATTTTACGCCTGCACACCCATCACCACAGACAGGTCTCCATCAGGACAGTCACACGAGGGTGCCAGGCTCCTCTCCTGCAGGAGGGTCAGGACACACAGACACACACACACGTGCACACTCAGACAAGCCCCCACCCCGTGCCCAGCCCTGGCACTCACTGTAGCCCATCCCTTGCAGGAAGTACTTGAAGGCTTCGGTCAGCTTGCCGGGCTGCAGGGAGAGAGCAGGCTGAGTTGAGGCAGCGCTGGGGCTGAGATCTCACCTAGCCTCAAGCCACCTCTGGCAGCCCCTGCCCACGACCCCTGTGCCCACCTCAGCCCATGACCTGCTAGCCAAGGACAGCACCGGTGTGTGTCTCGGGGCCCAGCCTGCCCGGGGACCTGGGGCAGTCATGAGGACTCACCTGTGTGACCTGGGGCAGCCCACCAGAGTCAGCCATCTGCAGAGAGAACGTCCTGCTTAGTTTAGGAAGGTGCCTTTGCCACCCATCTTCCCCCTGGTGCCCGCTGGCAGGAGGCCACTGCTGGGGCCACCCTGCTCTCTGCCCCCAGCCCCACAGCCGGGACAGACCCAGAATGGGGAGAGGGACACTCAGCAGCCATGGGAGAGAGGGCAGCGGGCACTACCCAGGCAGCAGGGACCACCTGGCTGCCCCCTGCCTACCTTCAGGAAAGTGGTGTTGGTGGGATCCAGCTTGGAGTTACACTCGACCTGTGGGCAAGAGGGATGATATTAGTGCCCTGTGATGCCCTGAACCTTGCAGAAGTTGCCCATGGGTGCCACCACTGGCCCACAGCACCCCGGTTGGCACATCCCGCTCCATCCAGGTGGAGACACAGTGCTAGGTGAGCCCTGATCGTGCTGAAGCACCATGGGACAGGGGGGACCTTCCTCTTGCTCGACCATGTCTGAGCAAGCCTGGGAACTGGAAAGAGAAGCGAGGGGAGCTGGGGAGGCATCCTGTGCGTCCCACACAAATGCTCCTGTGTGTATGCACAAAGGTGCACACACTGGGGGTTTTGTGTGTGTGTGTGATGCAGTTGCACTTTGTGAACCAGTGTGGCCACGCGTGGCACCTGTGGCTGATTCTGCAAGTGGGGACAACCACCTGGATGTGTGCAAGCATGGGGATGTCCCTGCAGCTGCTTAGGTACATGTGGTCCAGCAGGCAATGCCCGTGTGCTGACACCACTGGGAGTGCACATCGTGAGCACATCTGGACACAGGAGGAAGTGGAGGTCTTCCAGGTGTGGTAGCCATGGACAGGTAACGTGCACATCTGTCCACAGAAGCAGATAGGTTTGCACATGAGCTCCTGCCCAGGGGAGCTCACATATGCCTGAGCAGGTAGGGAACAGGAGCTGCTCATATGTGGGCACCATCACCATGTCACCCCATAGGCTCTACCCCATCACTCACCACCCCCTCTTCAGCAGGTGCATTGTCTCCAACCACCAGCATCACGGGGCAGCTGGAAGTGAGGGGAGAAGCAGCAGTCAGGGCTTGGTCTGGGTGGACTCCCCTGCTCTGGGACCTCCCACTCCATGCCAGTGCGACTCTTACCGCAGCGTCTTGGCATTGGGCACAGTTCCAGGCCGGTTGATGTCCAAATCCCTGCGGCTGGTAGAGGAGAAAGAGGGACAGTGTGAGCCTATGGACAGGTGCTGCCACCGCTGCCATAGTGCAAGAGCTGGGGCACAGCCAGCTCCAGGAAGCAGCACCCAGCGCCACTGTCCCAGCACCCTGTGGATGGAGGACCCCACGGGCATCTCTGCCATGACCTGAGCAGAGTCTGCTCCGTGGGATGCAGCACCCAGCAGAGCAGCAGCTCCCGCTCCCCTGCATGCACAGGACACCATCTCTGCCGCCTTCCCAAGGCCTCTGCCGGCACCCAGCACAGGAGGAGACCAGGGGACGTGCACCCACGGCTGTTGGCTCTGGGACAGGGCAAGGCTCTGGCACAGGTACCGCCACTCCCACATCCCTGGCCAGCATTGGGGATGATCTTTGTGCTGCTGCCTGTGCCACAGGGTGATGGCAGCACCCAACAGGAATCAGGGTTCGCACAGTACCCTTGGGCCCACCCACCCACACCACAGCCCCTCATGCCCGCGCAGACCCGGGGGCAGCCTGCTGGCAGCTCACCTGTTGTACATGTTGAGGAAAAGCTGGAGGTTGAACTGGTTCACCACACTGCTGATCTGCTGCCGGTAGCTCTGTACCAGCTCTGTATTGTTCATCAGCTCTTCCTGTGCCAGCAGAGAACGGAGATCAGGGGCTGTGGGTGCTGCTGAGACACCTGCCTTCCCCAGGCCTGCCCGCCTTGTGTTGGCTGAGGGGGGACACCAGGCAGAGGGGGGACACCGAGCAGAGGGGCAGGCAGAGCACCCGGGCAGGACATGGCACCTGGCAAGGCTAAGCCCCAGATCAGGCAAGAGAGACACAGGATTTGACCAACCCCACCATGGGCACCCAATGGGCAGGACATGGCACAGCGCAGGTGACCCAGCTGCAGTGCTGAGGGGGCTGGGCACGGGCCAGCAGGATGCACAGCCCTTACCTGGCTGAACAGGTGAGACAGGACAGTGTCTGGCAGTGTGCTGGTGAGGCCAGAGAGCTGTGGAGGGAGCACAGGGAGTTACACGCTGCCGTGCCTGGCTCCAGCCCCAGGGAGCCACTGGGATCAGGGCAGGGGGATTACAGCTCACTCACCTTGGAGGCTGCCCAGTCAATCCAGCCTTTGCCATTGGGGTCAATGTTCATGAGGACCAGTCCTTCGACCAGGTCGGGGAAGATGAGCTGCAGCAAGCAAGAAGGAAGACACTTAGCAGGAAGGGAAAAATGCACCTGCCCACTAGCACCATGGCCCACTAGCACCATGGCCCACTAGCACCATGGCCCACTAGCACCATGGCCCCAGCTTCGTGCTGGGCTGATGAAGCCTTGTCCTGAAGCAATGAGAGACCAGTGGCAAGAGTACTCGGCCACCATGGCCAAGGCACTGCCATCTCATCAGCCCCCTTGTCCCTCCAGGAGCCTTCACAGCAGCACGGTCTGCCTGGAGGTGTCAGCTCCTGCTCTTCCCCATGGCCAGGGCTGATGGCAGGTACAGGGAAATCGGGGCCAGCCCAGCCCAGTCTCAAACTCACCGCAAATTTGGCCAGCACATAGGCTCCTGCCCCAACACCAATCCCGATCACGTACTTGAACCTGTAAAGTGGAGAGGTGCACAGGGGGACACACTTGATTCCAGCACGAGTTCCCTGGGACGTCCCTCCATGAGCAGCACAGGACACAAGAAGACAGCAGGGTGCCAACTTACAAGGACAACTCCCCCAGCCCCGAGCCTCCTGCCCATCGCCCTGCCCAGCACTCCAAGTTGGCAGCTGTGGAGCAGGGGCCGACTCACCCAAAATGCTGCACCACGCTGGGTAACATGGCAGCCAGCTGGTCCATGGACGGGTACTGGTACCTGCAGCACAGGGGGGTACAAGACAGCGATTACGGGACCCACACAGAGCAGGAAAGCTGAGACATGGCATCTGGGCTACCCAAAGTGGACAAGAAAACACCACCCACATGCAAACCACCCCATTGCCCACCCTGGACCTGCCACAGGCTTTGACATGGTTTGGGGAGACCCACAGGCTGTGCACAAACACCCCTGCAACGACAACCCATCAGGCAGGGAGGTGACATCCAGGCATAACAAGCCCCCAGGGCTGGAACCTACCCCTGAGGAAACTGCGATGCTCCTGTCTGCTGGCCTGGTGCATCCACATGGCACACCACAAAGTGCTTCGTGATCTCCTGCATGTCCTCGTAGTTGAAGAAGGTGTTGAAGCAAAGCTTGTCTGTCAAAAGGCAGGGAGGTATCAGGGACCTGGTGGCCCAGGGGAGCATGCCTGCTCTCTCACTGCCCTTCAGTGTGGAGGTGACAGGCCACTAAAGCCCTGTCCTCCAGGGTCCTCATGCATGCAGCCCAGACTGCAACCACTGTTAGCACAGACCGCATCTGTGCTGGAGCTGGGGGGCATGAGAATGAACAACCAGCCAGGAGGATGAGGAGTTAGGGCTCAGCCTCATCTGCTTGGAGGGATGGGATTGGGGGATACAAAGCCTGGAGTCGCAGGACCACCCGGCAGGCACCAGGATTAGCAGCCCAAGGTATTATCGGCCCTATCCAAAATCCCCAGAAAGGGCTCAAGCAAACACAGGATTTGAGAAATGGCTGCAAATCTCCCTGCTTGGCAACAGCCAAAGAAACAGCCTGAGTGCTGCTGTGGTCAGGCCACCACCACTGCACAGTGGGATACAGCCATCGCTGGGGTTTCGAGGGGCCCTGCCCCAGGGCATCCCTCCCAAAACACGTGGGTGAGGTGGGTTGTAAGGCCCATCGCAACCAACGTGACGTATCCCTGGACACAAGAGCGCTGCTGCGATGGCGAGGCAGCTCTTGTAGCTCGCCAGTGACTCAGCCTCCACCGGAGGCGGAGATGCTCCTCCCCGTTCACAGGGGACTGGGCATCGCAGCTCAGCTGGCAAGCACATCCCAGTGGTCTGGGCTGCAAGTCCAAGGCTTCAGGCTAACGGAGAACACAGCATTCCTGCATCCCAAGTCCTGGCTTGGGGTCTGTCCTTCCCCACACATTGGGGACCCTTCTCCTTCAGCCCCTGCTATGTCCTGCCACCAGCTGGGTCCGTGCTCTGAATACTGGCAGGCCGGGGACTGAGCTGGCATCCCCCACATCCCGTCCCTGCCTGGCACGGGCAGGCAGAGAGCCACTGCCAGACTGGCCAAGCGCTTCTGATTGTGCCTGTCCCGGGTTTTGTGTTCATCGGAGCATTCAAACCCTCCTGGGCCTTTCAGAGACCCAAGGCAGCCTGGGGACCCTTCAGGGGAGGAGGCAAAGGAGCTGAGCCACGGGTTTGGGCTGACATCCTTGCATCTCATGCAGTCCCAGGCTCACTCCCACCCTCCCCTGCACCCCGTGGTCCCCAGACCAGCACTCACGGTTGAGGCCCACGTCGTGATACGTCAGGATGGCCGGGCGATTCCCCTTGGGTGAGCCCCGGATGACCACGTGCAGCAGCCCGTAGGGGGTCTCAATGTCATGTTCCTGAGGGAAGAGGAGGGTGACACTTGTCTTCCCCAATTCATCCTCTCTTGCCCTGCCATCCCACCCCTCACCACTGCATCCCCAGGAGGCTGGGCCCTATGGGAGCACAAGGGAAAGAGAAGCAGCCATCCTGGGGAAAAAACAAACAAACAAACAACAAAAAACCAGCTCTGGGCATCCTGGCAGTGCAGAAAGCAGAACAAATCACATACAAACATTGCCAGCCTCCACCAATTCCCCAGGGAAGAGAAGGAAAGGGAAGGGAGGAGAGGACTTGGGACAGGATAATAGGATTTAGGATTGGACAGGTGTATGATAGGATGGGTTTAGAGGATGGGATCAAGTGATGGAGGGATGGGATGGGATGGAATGGGATGGGATGATCCAAGAGAGCTTGGGCAAGTAGGATCATGGACAGGACAGGTGAACCACAGGATGAGACAGGAGATCTTCAAGGACATGGCAACAGAGTGAGGCATCAAAGCATGGTGCAGCTGACCTGGATTCACTGTGTCTGGGACAAACAGGCAGAGATAAAACATCAGACACCGACCTGAGAAATGCTGCAGTCTGATCCCAAAATGATAGCTAAAGCAACCTTAAAATCCCTTGGTCTGAACTGGCTGAGTCCTCACACAGGGACCAGGACTGCCCCATGCCTCAGTTTACCTGTCTGGGAGGGCTCCAGCCTCACCTTCACGGCTGACATTCTCTAGTCAGCAAGGGAAACTGAGGCTGGGAGCCCAGATGCTGGCAAAGGCATCACCTAGGGAGAAGGGGCCAGGGGTCCCCTCCAGTTGCCCATCCCTGCCAGCCAGCCCAGTGACCTCGAGGTGGGATGTGGCAGGTGCAGGAGCACCACGTGCCATGCAGGGACAGGGAGGGGACGCTGGCAGGGTCCTCACTGCAGGTACCCAGCATCCCCATGGAGGGCTGGAGGGAGGGAGGCAGGTACGTGGATGCTCGAGTGGGTCGCGTGCTGCCAAGGACTCTGAAGGACACAGGCCTCGGGTGGGAGGAACTGCTGGAGGACAGGATCTCCTCGCTGCAGTGCCTCCCCTCCCCAAGATCTGCTGTCCCTAAGGGGACACAGCACACACAGACAACTTAAGGGCTCTGTGGAGACAACATTCAGCTCCTCAAGGACACCCTGACCCCAGCCCTCATCCACAGCTGTCTCTCCACACCCTGGGGCTGTATCAAGCAGCAGGCAATGAGTGGGGACATCCCCTTGCAATAACAGATGGGGAAACTGAGGCAGAAAATAAAGGCCTGGCCCAAGGTCACAGAGCGGGAAGCATCCATGTGGTCTGGTCCTGGGCACAGAGCTGCTCCCTTGCCATCCCCACGCCCACAGGCTCCATCACAGCCCCAGCAGCTCAGCCTGCAATCCCACTCCAAAATCACATGCCCAGGGTGGCAGCTCCGTCTCCAGCACGGCTACCCCCACCCTCCCCGCCCCCGCCAAGCCAGGCACAGCCCTGCCTGCGGTGCAGCCTCTGCAGCAGCGCTGGCGACCACAGCCCTGCCCTTTGCCGCAGGGATGCTCGCTGGCGGGAAGAGGCTGGGGATGCAGGGATGCAGGCAGCAAGGAAGGGGTGGGCACTGACAATCCCTGGCCCCCGCAAGAAGAGGCGCAGGGGTCACAGCACCCATAGGTGCTCTGCCCCGTCTCCCTGCTCGCCGCTGCAGTGCTCCCACCTCATTCACCCGCCTCCACACCAGCCTGTTGCCATCAGCT
>WAAB01016238.1:334215-381378 GCA_013389865.1 Piaya cayana | reverse complement strand
CAGCTCTGGGCATCCTGGCAGTGCAGAAAGCAGAACAAATCACATACAAACATTGCCAGCCTCCACCAATTCCCCAGGGAAGAGAAGGAAAGGGAAGGGAGGAGAGGACTTGGGATAGGATAATAGGATTTAGGATTGGACAGGTGTATGATAGGATGGGTTTAGAGGATGGGATCAAGTGATGGAGGGATGGGATGGGATGGAATGGGATGGGATGATCCAAGAGAGCTTGGGCAAGTAGGATCATGGACAGGACAGGTGAACCACAGGATGAGACAGGAGATCTTCAAGGACATGGCAACAGAGTGAGGGATCAAAGCATGGTGCAGCTGACCTGGATTCACTGTGTCTGGGACAAACAGGCAGAGATAAAACATCAGACACCGACCTGAGAAATGCTGCAGTCTGATCCCAAAATGATAGCTAAAGCAACCTTAAAATCCCTTGGTCTGAACTGGCTGAGTCCTCACACAGGGACCAGGACTGCCCCATGCCTCAGTTTACCTGTCTGGGAGGGCTCCAGCCTCACCTTCACGGCTGACATTCTCTAGTCAGCAAGGGAAACTGAGGCTGGGAGCCCAGATGCTGGCAAAGGCATCACCTAGGGAGAAGGGGCCAGGGGTCCCCTCCAGTTGCCCATCCCTGCCAGCCAGCCCAGTGACCTCGAGGTGGGATGTGGCAGGTGCAGGAGCACCACGTGCCATGCAGGGACAGGGAGGGGACGCTGGCAGGGTCCTCACTGCAGGTACCCAGCATCCCCATGGAGGGCTGGAGGGAGGGAGGCAGGTACATGGATGCTCGAGTGGGTCGCGTGCTGCCAAGGACTCTGAAGGACACAGGCCTCGGGTGGGAGGAACCGCTGGAGGACAGGATCTCCTCACTGCAGTGCCTCCCCTCCCCAAGATCTGCTGTCCCTAAGGGGACACAGCACACACAGACAACTTAAGGGCTCTGTGGAGACAACATTCAGCTCCTCAAGGACACCCTGACCCCAGCCCTCATCCACAGCTGTCTCTCCACACCCTGGGGCTGTATCAAGCAGCAGGCAATGAGTGGGGACATCCCCTTGCAATAACAGATGGGGAAACTGAGGCAGAAAATAAAGGCCTGGCCCAAGGTCACAGAGCGGGAAGCATCCATGTGGTCTGGTCCTGGGCACAGAGCTGCTCCCTTGCCATCCCCACGCCCACAGGCTCCATCACAGCCCCAGCAGCTCAGCCTGCAATCCCACTCCAAAATCACATGCCCAGGGTGGCAGCTCCGTCTCCAGCACGGCTACCCCCACCCTCCCCGCCCCCGCCAAGCCAGGCACAGCCCTGCCTGCGGTGCAGCCTCTGCAGCAGCGCTGGCGACCACAGCCCTGCCCTTTGCCGCAGGGATGCTCGCTGGCGGGAAGAGGCTGGGGATGCAGGGATGCAGGCAGCAAGGAAGGGGTGGGCACTGACAATCCCTGGCCCCCGCAAGAAGAGGCGCAGGGGTCACAGCACCCATAGGTGCTCTGCCCCGTCTCCCTGCTCGCCGCTGCAGTGCTCCCACCTCATTCACCCGCCTCCACACCAGCCTGTTGCCATCAGCTCTTGTCATCTCCACAGAAGCCAGAAAGCATCCGATGGATTGCTTCAAAACAGCAAGAGACCCTCTCCCTCTGCAACTGGTGGGGTGTGAAGGGGGCAGCTTGCCCCCCCCCATCATCATCAGTCCGCCCCAGGGCAGCCTGCAGCTGCTGCACGCGCTCCCCCTCAGCCTCGGCAGCATCTCCGCTGGGCTCGCGGAGGACGTGCTCAAGGACAACGCGTCCCCAAAAGCCGCCGCACGTCAGGGATGCAGCAGTGGGGCTGCGGGAGGGACGGGCTCCCCAGCAGCAGCTCTCCCCAGCACCGCTGCCTGGCCCACGCCGAGCCCTGCTGGGTGCAAAGGTCCAGCCAGGGCAAGCAGGGGAGGTGCTGGAGTAAAACTGCCTAGGAAAGGGAGGCGGCGAGCACGGGAGCGGCGGTACCTACCCCATCCCAGCACTCGGGCATGGTGAGGAACCGGGTGGCCGAGGACGCGAGGGCAGGGTGGGCTGAGCACGAGGTCCTGATGCGGGGCGCAGCGGTGCAGCGGCGAAGCGGAGCTCTGCTCTGGCTCAGCCCCTCGTCCGGATTTATAGCGGAGCCCCAGCCCTGCGCTAAGCCCTCCCTCTCCCTTCCCCCTCGACGCGACGCGCAACCCCAGCAGGTCTGGCTGCCATTGCGGGCGAGCGCTGATGGAGCCAGCTCTCAGCCATTGGCTGCCGTGGGAATTATTCATGCTCCAATTGGCCTCAAATACCCTTGTTTATGAAGGAAAAAAGGCTGGCACAGTGCGGTACCTGCTCCATCTTCCCAGATGTCAGCCTAAGACAGGCAGGGGTGCCTGGACGGGGTTGCACTTGCACCCCTTGCAAGGCACAGCAGCATCACAGCAGAGCCCATCGATGCTCGCCCGCATCCATCGCATCCACACACGGCTCTGGCCCCACGCAAACATGCAGAATCATGCTCAAGCCTGCAACCACCCAGACCAAGGCCCTGCAGCAACACAAACATCCCAGGAAGCCAGCACACCCCCATGAGAGGGCACGGGAAACACAAGGAGAAGGATGCACCAGGCCTGCTCCACATGTGACTGTGCACAGGAACACACACCAACACAGGGGCCGAGCAAAACCGTGTGCCCCTACATGTCTGTGCACACAAAAATTGAAGAAGTAAATACAATAACTCACACTGAAGCTCATGCATCCCACAAAATGCTCATGCATAACCCTATGGGGCTGCACCCTGTATGTCTACGTTGGTACATGGTCCTGTACCTGTACGTGCATGGTCACGTGCATAAAAGGATCACACCCGCTGCATCCTTCCCCTGTGTGTCAGTGTGTGCGCCACAGCCATCGCTCGTGCCCACAGCTGCACAACGACCAGCACACACACAACCTTGTGCACATTTGTGTCCACATGTGAACACTGCCTGGACACCGAGGTCACCTTACCGAGTAGCACAATCATCCCACCTGCTGCAGAACGCTAGCAAGCAAGGGATGTGCAGGATTTATCCCCAGCCAGAATGTCACTAGCTGCAGGTAAATAAGACAGGAGGAAAGACACCCCCAGCAGTCCCAAGCGGTCAGATCCTGTCCCTGGGCTGATGTGTGCTGTGCGCGCACACACACACACACACATATATATGTGTTCCTGGGTGCATGTGCGCACAGGCAGATGGTTTCTGTACTGATTCCAATGGGGCTTTGTGAGAGACTGAGTACATCTGTCTGCAGCTTGCACCCATGGATGGCCTCATGCCCCCATGGCCCCAGACGCCTTTGCCTCCATTGGAGAGGCTTTTCCTCTGCTCTGCTTTGTCCTGCAAGGTGCTCAGACCCAAGACCAGAGAGACTCATCTCTGCTGTCGAAGAACAGTGAGGAATCCCAGTTCCCAGGTGGTTCCTGGCACAGGCACAGAGCTATTCATGGGTCTGGGTGCCATTTTTGCTTTCCTCAGCCCTGCTGCCTGTGGAGCCAAAGAGCACAAGCAGCCACAGCCTCCAGGAAAAAGCAGGAGACGCAGAATCATAGAATCATGATAGAAGCGCATGAGCAGGCAAAAGCAGACAGAGGCTGGCAAAATAGAGGAGAGAGGGGGTGGAAAAGCCAAACTAAAGTAAGCCAGGAATGCAAAAGGGAAGCAGAGAGAAATGAGGGCTGAGCAAGGCTGACTCTGCTTGAATGGCATCACCAACCCATTGGCTATGAGCCCATCTGCATGGCAGGAGGCCCAGACCTCCTGCCAGGGTCCCACAGCAGAGGCACCTGCCCCTCTGCACTCCTGCACATTGGCTTATGCCAGCAGCCCCAAGGGCTTTACTTTGCCAGCGGTGGACGTGGGAGATCCCTGCTCCCACCCAGAGCATCTCAGCATCTCAGCAAGTGAGCAATGACTGGCTCAGGATGGCGCAGATGGACAGGGAAGAGCTAAACTGGAGGCTGGTACCCTGAGGCGGTGAGCCCAGAAAATGGGGTAAGATCTCACCAAGGAAGAGCAAGCAGCCCCCAGCCTTTGCAGGGAGCCAATCTGTGAAGCACCAGGGTGGGAGAAAGAAGGTAGTTGCCCCAGCACAGCCTAGGAAGCTCATCCCACTCCATCTGGGCACCACCTGGGACACAGCTCAGCACCACCATGGGCCAACCCCTGAAATACTGGCATGCAAATATCGTCCTGGCAGAGTCATTGCTCTTTAATATCCCCTGCATGCCAACCAAGCCCTGCCTCAGTACAGCTGAGTGAGAGCCATCCTGGTGCCCATGGCACTACCAGAAGCTCCAGGCAGCCTGGTACTGCTACCTCTCTTTCTTCCCTTGCCTCCCTCTCTCTCCTTGCCCTCCCCTGGCTGACACCAGGAGGTTTGGTTTCCCCTCCAGTGGCCAACAGGGACCCTGAGCAAACAGAGCAAGGAGCAGCCAAGACCCACACACTCTGCCACAGCTTTGAAGCTGCTGGGAAGAGTAACATTTTTCCATCACTGCCATTTTTAAATAACTCAGTGGCCTCCAAAAGGGCCACCAGAAATCTCCTGCTCTGTGAACCACTGCGGCCACTGCCCAGCATCCCGATGAAAGTGCTCGATCCCTGCCCGGCTACACGCTGCCACCACCACAAATAATGGAGACCAAGCAGACCAGCCCCAAAAGCCTGGGCACCACTTTGGGTCTGCCAAAATAGGGACCTGGGTTCCCCTGCCTCTCTCCCAGGAGGAATGAAATCCAGATTTGTTTTATCCTTGCAGATGATGCTGTTTCAGTGCTGGAGCTGACAGGGCTTGGTCAGTACCACCTGAGCCCATCCTCCAAGTGGTCCCAGCCACTAGCAAAGCAGCAACATAAAATCTGAAGTGAGTCACTGATGTCCCATGGGAGGTGGGATGTTTTAAGAGAGGGGCAGGCAGCGAGCTGTGGTCCAGCAGTCCCACTGTTCTCCCTCACACACGCCAGCACCCTGAGCTCTGCAGGTGCTCATTCCTGGTGTGGAATGAGCTTGGGCAGAGGTGTGAGAGTGATGAAGAACAATATAGGAGCCAGGCAAGTACTCAGGCTTTGCAAGCCCCAGTGCCACATCGTGTGGCTCCTCTGAAGAGGCAGAACAGAGGTAGGTGCCAGCCAGGGAAGCAGAGGGGCCCTGTTCCCCGAGAGAGGCGGGTGGTACAGGGGGCAATGCCCCAGCCCTCCAAAAAAAATAAAATAAAGAGGCTTTCAAACATCCTTATGTAAGTGGGTAGCTGGCATCACCCAGGAAACAATTGCCATGGCAATGGTAGAGGGGCTGGAAAAGCAGCTCAGCCCTCATGAGAAGAAATTGCCTGTTTTAAAGAGGTTTTGTCCCCGGCCAGTTGCCAAGTGCCTGCTAGCCACATCCAAGCACCAGTAGAGAGCATGCCTGGCAGCAGCCCCTCACCCCCTCCGGCCAGAGACCGCAATGCATGTACACCCCCATGCACAGACACCAACCAAGCGCTGAGTCCCCATGGAATGTGGGGACAGCAACACTCCTGGGTCCGCTCAGCGCCCTGCACCCTTCCCCAGTTGCAGGTTGCCATCCCTCATGGGACCCAAGGGCGGGGAGCACCCTCCATGGCCAGTCCTACCTTCCAGTCTGTGTCCACAGTGGGGAGGAAGACATCAGAGTTCTCCTAGGGAGAGAAGGAGCCATTAGGGACAGAGGCATCCCCTGCCACCCCTCACTCCCCAGGCGCTCTCCTCCCACCCAATTCATGAAGCCCCCTGACACCACAAGCACCCACACCCTCACACAGCTCTGGGTGCAGAAGGACAATGCTCACACATGAGCATGTGTGCACACGCATCTACAATACCTGCACATGTGCACATGCATAAGTGTGTGTTCACATGCATGTGCAACACCTTCACACACAGACAGCATCACACCAAACTAGAGCCTGTGCTCAGTCATGCATGGACATCAATACTAGCGCACGTCTGCACACACACCTGCACCAAAACCCACAGGTGCATGCATGTGCATCCAATCCAGCCCAGGTCTGCACACACACCTGCATGAAGCACCATACAGGTGCACCCATTGCCAGCACACACCCTCCTACCCTCCCTCTTAGGCACCTGCAGCCTAGCAGCCCCCACACCGGAGTCAGCATGGACATTGGACTCACCAGTTCAGCTTCCTGCCCACGCAGCAGCGGCTTCTCCTCAGTGAAGCGCAGCTCATGCAGCCCGGCCATGGTCATCTCCTGCAGCAGCAGCCCTGCCCAGGGCAAGGGAGACATCAGCACCTGAGGGATTTGCCTCCATCCCCTTCAGCCCAGTCCCCCAAAGCCTCACTGCCCACGGGAACAGGACCCAAATCAGCTACACTCCAGTCGTCTACCACTGATGTAGGGACATGATGGTCTAGCTTGTCTGAGGGCCACAATGAGCCCCTCCACAGGGAGCTGGGAGCAGGCATGAAGCAGGCAGTGCCTGGAGAAGCTCGGCCCTCAGCTCCCACCCAGGTCCAGTTCTCCCAGTTAAGGATAGATTTGTCTTCAGAGCCTGATCTCAGGTAAAATAGGAGGCCAACCTGGCCTGCCCATGCTGGTCACCCCTGTAAACACTCAGTCCAGGGCAAGAACATCCCAATTCCCTTACCAGCTTCCATTAGAGAATGAAAATCCAACACTTTAGCTGGTTTTAGGCAGACAGATACAGGAGGGACTAAGGGAGATCTTCACACACAGCCAGAACGAGGGCTGATGTTTACCAGCTGTGCTGGGAAGCAGAGGAGGCTCTGAGCAGCTGAGGAGCAGAGAGACAGCCTGAAGTTTGTATTGCAATGATGGTAAAAAAAAAAGTGAAGCTCCCAAACTCTTTTCCTTGCCTACAGAACAGGTGCAACAGATTTCACGAGGGAGCAGCCACTCAGCAGGATGTGAGACTGGATGGTGCTGACCAGGGCACCAGTACCTCATAGCCCGCAGTGCCAGTATCTCTAAAAACACCCCCAGGCAGAAGCCCAGCTTAGAAAGCAGAGGGGAGCAAGAGGATGCCTGTGCTCCCAGCAGTTGGCTGCGTATGGGAGGGGACATGGGGGACAATCCAGGTTCTCCTATGTATAGATGAGGTGGGTAACCAGCAGGTCCCAGTGCAAGGAGATTATCTGCACTCACGCAAGGATCTCGACCTCAGGTATTTGTTTTCACAGCCTCTGTTTCCACACCTTTGCCAAGGCCAAGCCTTTGGATGCATTGTTACTGCTTTGAATAGGGCAGCACGGGTCCCATACTCCCTCCGCTTGCTACCCACACTTTGCAGTTTCCCCGAGGATACTGTGGGGCCACACTCGCACTGCAGCAGATACAAACCCCACTTCAAACACGGTCTTGGACAAGCCTGCTCCTCGCTCAGTCCACCTCCAAACCTGGGTCAGCCCAGGCTGGTGATATGGAAAAGCCAAGCAATGCTTTGAGTATTGCAAGACCACCAGGAATACAGAAGCTGGTCATAAACCCCCCTCCACAGCCAGCTCTTGCTCGTCCGACTGGGCTCTCCATTCAAAAAACCAAGTAAGCTGTGCCACCTGGCTGCTTTCTGCAGACAGCGCACTTTACTTTGCTTCTTGGGAGCCATCCAACAAATCAGAACCGCTAGGAGGGAGAAAAACCACCAGAGAGCCTCCTAGAGGAGTTTTAAGAGTGCCCAGAGCCAGAGGTCTCCATGTCACCCCCTGCACGGAAGGTCCTGATGCAAAAATCTCATCGGGGAGAGAGGCCGACAGCCCCATGGAGAGGCACAGGCTGGGACACGCTGCTCGAGGCTGGGCTGCAGCTGGGGAAATGGCTTTGCGCAAGGGGCACAGCCAAGGTGATGCACCCCGCAGAGCCACCAGCAAAGCAATGCCCCGATCCCCTGGGGTGCAACCCCAGCATTAAAAAAAGGGAGGAAAATGAAGCCTCACCGGTAGCTGAGTCTGAGAAGAGAGCAGGAGCGTCCCACGCTGACTGTGCCAATCCACCGTGTGGCCGCAGCCCCAGGGTGGCAGGGAACAGCACTTAGTGTATGGTGAATGCCTTTATTAATTAAAGCCTCCAGCTAATATGGGAGGGAGGGTGGCTGAGCAATGAGGAAAGGCCCTGTGACCTTGCTGGTGTGGTGGGGGGAGAACTGGCTCACGAGGGACGTGGCAGAGCCCTGTGCCAACCAGCATCCTCAGCGTGGAGGGACAGCCACCTAAAATGGTGCTGAGCACAGGAGTGGAGGGGGATCAGCATGACAAGGAGTCCCGTGGGTGCAACAGCCTGCGAGCAGGATCCCAGCTGTGCTGCCAGCATCCAGGGGTGCTCTGCTCCCCACACCACCACACAGGTACCCTCACCCCTGCTCCTGACAGTGCAGCAGCAGGGCTGTGGGCAGCGTCACCCAGCCTGGCTAAGCCACTGCCACTGCAGAGGGCTGCTGAGGAAGCCATGGCTCCAGGTTTTGAAGCCAAAACAGCTTGGCTCCCATTGCATGCTGAGACTGTGGCTGGCAATGAGCTCTTTTCCTTCCAGCTCACCTCAATGCTCCCCAGTAGCACTCACGCCCAAGGTGCTGCCTCAAATACACCCATGGTTGCCTTCCCAGCACGGTGTCATCATTATGTGGGACATGCTTCCTCTCTAGTCCCACATCAGTCCCAAACATAACACCCATCTCTGTTTGGGATCAGTGCTCTGCTCCCCCAGGACCCTGGCACTGCACATGTAGATGGGATGGAAACAACCACGTTGGTTTGCCTTCCCCAGGGATCCACAGCACAGAGTTGGCTTACTGGAGGAGAACCAGCTCGTGGCGAGGAAACACACTGTTATTAACATCATCATCATAAGGCTGTGGGAAGGGTTTGACACTGGGCAGCATGTCCAATCGGAAGGCAGGTGTCACCAGCCTCGTGAGAGTCTTCCCACTGACCATCTGCATCCTGCCCTGGCATGGACATGGTACCCACAGGATGTCAGCATGGATTTTCAATGCTAACTGAGCAGTGCTTGACAGACAGAGAGGCAAATCTGGAGGAGCGAGGGCTGGCCTCTGCCAGGCAGTGAAGCCAAAGCGACCTCCAGGGAGGCAGGCAGAGGGAGGAAGGGAACCTGCAGCCGACTCTGAGACATGGATGTGTGCTCATAGCATTATCGCCTGAACAGGACAGCTGAGGAAAAACACAGTGTGACACAGCCTGGCCCACCTCCTGCCCCACCAGTGTAACATGAACACCCACAGCTTGCTCTGCCTCCATGGGGAGGGCACACATCTGCACCTCAGCAGCCCTCGCAAGCCAGCCTCGCCATGTGGTCCTCCTGGGGAGCACAGGGGCAGGCAGGGCACAGTGGGAGACCCACCAAGCTGGGGAATCTGGTGCCACTGAGGCAGGGGGTGAGCGCCCTGGGCTCGGGGCACAGTGGCGGCAGCAGGGGGCTCTGCAGGGGCACAGGCTGTCTCACAGCGGCTGTTGCTTAGAGCAGCTCCTCCCTAGCCTCATCCTTAGGGCACCCAGGCAGTGGGGAGACTCCCGGGAGAGGCTGGCAGCAGAGCTGGCACTGAAGGGACGCTCCAGCAGTCCCACAGGCACCCCCCACACACCCCCCACCATCTGCTTGCCGGACCCCCGTGCCAGGAGGCTGCCAGCTCAGTCCCACCCTTCTCTTCCAGCACCACCAGGCTGGGTCTCCCCCCTGCAGCCCTGCCACCACCCCCCGAACCCCAAAAAGCATCGTTTCCACCAGCACCTGAGTCTTACCACCACCTCCCATACCCCCAAAAACCATCGTTCCCACCAGCAGCCGAGACTTGCGGGAGAGGAGGCAGGCGGCGAGGGAGAAAGGAGGAGGGGAGGCATCTCCCAGGCAGGGGCTGAAGGCTCTTTCCCCCTCGCCCCCGTCCCCACCCCTCGGCACGCTCGGCGGTACCTGTGAGCAGCTCGATCTTGTGCCGAAGCACCTTCATGCCCGGGCGGCGGGGTCTCCGCCGAGCGGAGCCGGTGCCGGTGCCGGTGCGAGGCGCGCAGGGCGGCGCAGGGGCGAGGCTGGGCACGGGCACCGGATCCTCCCCTCGCCGGGGCCCGAGGGGAGGGGACAGCGCCGGGAACGGGCCGGGAGCACAATGGGGAGGAGGAGAAGCAACGGGAGATGGAGCGGTGCTGGCGGAGCAACGCTGGGATAATACGGGAGATGGAGAGATGCTGGGGTCACACGGGAGATGGAGAGATAATGGGGTCACACGGGAGATGGAGCGATTCCCAGGGGTTACAGAGGAGATAGAGTGTGATGTCAGGGGGTGATTCTCGCTTGCGTCCAAGCTGGGCAAGCCTGTCCTGCCATTGTTCCTTCCTCTGTACTTCTTCAACTCATTTTTTTTCCCACAGGAACAGATGTAGCACACTCCTGAGTTGCCTGAGGCAACTGCACATTCAAAACTGGCCCTTACCAAAACATCCCCCTGGGAAAACTACTGAGGACTCCATCCCTACTGAACCCAGCCCCATGTGATGCTCACCTGGGAGGACTCCGGCTGTTACATGAGGGCAGAGCTGTGGTTGGGTTCAGTCCCCAGGCATTCACTCGTTCCTCTTCCCTGCTGGGTATTTCTGCCAGGAGAGTCCAGGCAAAACATTTAATTTCTCCATTGCAAAGATGGCATGCATGAGCCAGGGCCTGACGCTGCTCCATTCTGTGTTTCAGTGCTATTTACCTGTCAGCATGGAAAATACAAGGTTTCTTGTAGGATGCATGAGGTTCAGGTTCTCCTACACCAAGGTGATCGGGATTTGGGTTCTGGTATCTCAGAGACAACCTCTGCCCTGGAGGCCCTAGAGAGCAGCTGGCAGCAGACCTAGTCTGGCCCTGGGAGGGGATTTCTCAGCAGTCCCTGTAGTCATCAGCCATGGACCTTGGGAGAAGTACTGACATCTCAAGGGGCTTAAACTAGGGTCTTGCTAGGTCACCTTCATACAGAGATCCAAGTCTACCCTCAGCCATAAATTGCCAGCATGGCAGTGAGTGCCCACAAGCTACTCTCAGCTGCTGGGTTGAAACAGGCATCCCAGACCTCAGGTACATCATCCCAGCCGTGGTGGCCAACATACCTCTGTGCTTCACAGCACCTTCCACTGCTGGATTACAGAGAGCCTTGAGAATGGTCACAGGCAGCTCATCCTACAAAAGTCTGCTGAGGGGCTGGAGGAATGTCTGCTGATACAGACATTCATCTCCATCCCAAGTATGTCTGTTCTAACATCTTGTCCCAGGCTTTTTGGACGGCAACCAGCTTTCAGCTGATTTCAGCCTCCCCTGCTGAGTCACTAGGAGCTCTGCATCCAGGCTGTGTTTGCCTTCTCACCTTGAAGTGAGAAAACACCTGGGATGTCAATTTCAACTCATACCCTTTAAGCCCTCAACTAGGAGCCAGCATTCAGCACTTCAAAGGGGTCAGATCTTCCCTCCCTTCAGGGCTGCCTTTCACTCTTCTGCAGGTCCAGCAGCCAAGGGTTTCCTCTGAACTGGTCAGAGATAAGATAGGGTTGGAGTCAGACCTTCCTGACATTGTGCAAATTTAAGCCACCTCCTCCTCCAGTTGGAGATTTCTACAGGAATAAATGATTTTTCACACTAGGGATTTATCTTCTCTGCATGATGTTCAACTTTATCAAATAACAGCTTTTGGATGGCTGCCTTGCCAAAGGAGCAGGGCCATGTGGCTGCTGAAATAACTGCACAATTAATTAGGCTTGGGAAGAGCACAAACTCTCCATGCTTTAAGTTGGAGGGACTGGGGTGTCACCCCATGTGAGGGTTCAGAAATCGCCTGCACGTGGAACCATCCACACCCTGAATTGCACAATTAAAGGGAAGCCAGGGAGTTTTACAGCACAGACTTTTCCACATTATTTTTCATTGCACTTTCAATGCAGGTCAATGTAGCATTTTCCACTTGGCTTTCCCTATGCTTTTAGCTCAGCCATGCGACACTAAGCCGGTCGAACAGAGGTCTGGCTCCAGAACTGGCACTAGGGAGATCACAGCCCCAGACAGGGACTTCCCAGAACCTTGCTGGGGGTCTGAGCATGCTGCTCACAGACTTAAATTATCTCTCAATGTTTAGTCACATACCTCTGATGCTTATATCCAGGAGCTGCTGTAGCACCAGCGCTTCCCAAGGACCTGAGGAGACCTCTTTCCCTGAGATGTTGGTGATGATGTTGAAGTTGCACTGCAGCTGCCTGAGGTGTGTGCCATCCCTTGCACCAAAGAGAGGGGATCATGCTGGAGATATGTCAAGCACAAAGGATCTTCCCTGGTGCCCAGGGCCCACACAGAGAGGGGTATCCACCAGATGCTGACACAGCTGAACTTTTTGGTCTCTTCCATCTGTGGTTTCCTATGGTCTCTTGGGGCTGGGGCCAGATTTCCACCTTCTTTGTGCTGCCACATATATCAGAGCAGTTGGGTGGTGATAGACACAGGCTCAGGCTGGCCTTCAGCCCAACACCCTGAACCTTGGTCCATCAAAATAAGTGGGTCTAAGGGGACAAACCAAGCTCCAAACACACCCCACAGTGAGCAGTGCCCTCACACTGCTGAGGGCTGAGGCCTCACCTGTGCTGGCAGCCAGGCATCAGCCTCCCAGCAGCACAGGGACTCTTAGCAGGGCTCACACAAAGCCTCAGCAGCCTGGGAGCCACCTCATCTCATAGAATCAGAATCACCAGGTTGGAAAAGACCCACCAGATCATCGAGTCCAACCATTCCTATCAAACACTAAACCATGCTCCTCAGTGCCTCATCCACCTGTCCCTTAAACACCCCCAGGGAAGTTGACTCAACCCCCTCCCTGGGCAGCCTGTTCCAGTGCCCAATGACCCGTTCTGTGAAAAATGTTTTCCTAATGTTCAGCCTAAACCTCCCCTGGCAGAGCTTGAGGCCATTCTCTCTCATCCTGTCCCCTGTAACTTGGGAAAAGAAGCCAGCCATCTGCCCCAGCAGGACAGGAGCTGGAAGTGGGAGGAAGAAGTTGGGTGCTGCAGTGTCCTAAGTGACACAGGGAAGGCTGCAAGAATCATGGTGCCGCTTGCCAGACTGAAGCCTCTGCCCTGGTGCTGCAGGCTGGCAGGTCTGAGCACAGTGTGCCATCCCAGGGCCATTCACCCCCTCAGCCTCAGTCAGCCTCCCTTGCCCCCCATGGTGAGCAGAGGGGGCTGAGCCAACAGCTCCAGGCCACATCCTGCTCCACACACGGAGCTAATCGGAGGGCAGGAAAAGCAGCAGCCTGGGGCAGATGTGCTGGCTGCCCATGTTTCCTGGGCAGGGCATTGGTGCTGTATTGAAGAGTTTCATGGGGATTAGGTACCTCCCTGAGGCACACACAGTCCAGTGACAATGCACAGAAGAGTCAGAGCTAAATTTAGCCTTGGTGTGCGCAAGTGTGATGTTTTTATTGCTGCCCTAAAATAAATACATTGTTTGGATCATGTGGCTGCTGGCCCTGCCTTGCTCAGCCTTGAACCTCTGATGGGTTGTTTTGGTCAATCTATTAAAAATGGGGAGAAACAAGGAGAATTGGCCATTGGTGAGACAGCCCAAGGGCTTGTTTCCCCAAAACTACCCAGGAGCCATCGCTCAGAAACCAGCAGTGCACACAAAGCAGGGAGAGGGTGACCTCAGTGGCCATGGGGATGTGCTTGAGGCTGAGGTGCCTGCCAGGCAGAGCTGCTCCACAGGCACAGGATCGTGTGCTCTGGAGCTATGGCCAGACCAGGGAACACACTAGGCTGTCTTAGGCTTGAGGCAGTGGTGCTGGAGCACTGGCTGGTGATGATGGGCCCCATTCTATATCCCATTCCTGGCCCACCTGAAGGCAGGTACAATCTGCCCCATCCTTGCATCCTCAGGACAGCAAAAGGCCCACAGTTTCCCAGCTCAAAAATAATGAGGGCCAGAATGACAACAGGGCAATCAGACCTTGGCCACCTCAAAAGACATCCCTCAAAGCCTGTCCAGAGTCTCCAGATGGGTCCCAGGACAGGTCAGTTGCCTGTCGGGCTTCGTGCAGACCAAGGGGAGGCTGCAACGTGGCATTGTCTGTGCGTGAGCTCACAGCTCAGACTGCAGGCAGCTAACAGGCAGAAGCCAGCCGCGCTGCACTCTAGCCTAACACAACACATTCCACTGAAGCTGCCTGGGAAGATGCAATCCTGCAAGGAGTCCAGCATCCTCTCCCTGCAATGCAGCCCGTGAGCCCAGGATGGGGAGCGTTCCCTCTGTGACCTGGTGCGGGGCAGAGCGAAGCTGTACCCTGTCTGCTCCATCACCGCAGCACAAAGCATGTGCTGGGGCTGGCGAGCGGCCAGTCTTCCCTGGGTGCCTCCTGCCCTTGCAACACAGGGCTACCAGTAATTTTCCATCCTGGCTGCAGGCTTTGCCCTGACGAGATGTTCTTCTGGATGTCCCTCTAATAGGGCTCAGCCCCATTCAAGGTTCTCAGTTCATTCAGACCTGAGTTCCTTCCTTTTGCTGCCTGAGCTGCCCACAGTTTCTGGAGGGTGGCTGCTCCTCTGAGCCCTGCTCCTCCCTGCATTCACAACCCCTCTGCCTCAGGGAAATGGGAGGATTTTGTCCAAAAGCCAGAAAAAAGAAAAAGCCCGAAAACCTGCCAAGAAAAATTCCCGTGGCTCAGCTGCACTCTCGGGCCAGGAACAAGGCAGACCTGGGGACTCTTCTGTCAGTAGAGCTCCAAAGCTGCCTCTGCACAGGCACTGCTGCCTTGAACCAAAGGTCTGGGTCCATCAGCTGCATTGATCAGTCAAGCACAGCAGAGTGAAGTTGATTGACAGGGAGGTATCTGGCCTTAGAGCTCGGTGTGCGCACAGCCTGTGTACGGCACCATCTCCCTTGAACTCTTTTCTCCTTGCGATGAAGCTGCTCAAGTCCAATCTCAGTTTAGGTGTTGCACTTCATGGGTCTGGAGAACCCAACAGAGACATCCTAGGTGAGCAGGTGGAGATGCAGGCCCCAGTGGGGCCAACAGGACCAGGCATTGCTCCAGCACCTGCCATTGCCGCTCCAGAGCCACACAGAGGATGCTGGTGTCCCTCGGGAGCCAGCATTCACTTGCATTCCTGCCTTCACACAGAGGGGAAAACGGTTTTCCAGAGCAGGGGGAACCAGATGCATCCAGCAGGGAGTGCAGATACAAACATCCACTCCCTTGACTGCCCCAGGAACGGCTCAAGCCAGTTAGGTCAGACAGGAAGATGAAGGTGTGGGTGCTGATCCGATCCTTCTGCTGCTCTGTACTATGGGAAGCCCATTGTGGCCAGGGAGGAGCTGAGCATCCAAGAGTCATCACAAAAGTCTCAAACCACCTCCAGGAGCACCAGAACCTTGATTAAAATACGTGGAAACCACAGAAGGGTTCACCCATCTCCCTTGGGAAGCACCAAAGCGTGTGCAACCTCCACCCTCAACAAAGTGCCCCAACACCCCTCAGAGACAGAGAAAGGCGATCAGAGCAAAAGTGCAAAATTTAGGATGCTTTATGTAGTGTGAAGGTGTCTTAGCATCACCATTGTAGAGAGGCATCAGGAGAGACATGCCACAGTGGGAACAGGCCTGGTGCACGATGAGTTCTCCCACCACCAGGAGACACTTCTAGAGGTGCCATTTTCCAGGTCCTCACCTGCAGAGGCCACCTCCTGTAACTTGCTGGACTGCCAAAGCCTTTGGGCTCACAGGCCAAACTCTTGCCCATCTCTCCCAAGCAGCCCCCTCCATCCCTTCCTGCATCCTCACAGTCATGTGAGCAGGCAGCAGCAGTGCCTGGCCCTGTCGTGCTGCTGCTGAGACAGCCCCTTTTCAGAGCCAAGCCAGGCTTTAAATAAACACCTGTCAGCAGAGCAGAGCTGAGCTGTTCAGTGAGCAACTGCGTGTGTGCAGATGTATTTAGCAAGTTGATAGGCAAGAGATGGAGCAGTGACAGCAGGGTCTCTCTCCTCAGAGGCCAGAGATTGGCACAGTCTCAAAGGCAGCATTAATCAGCATTTTCAATTATGTAGCACCCATCACGATGGAGCAAAGTTGCGTATTTGCACTTTCCCCAAAGAGCAGGATAAGGCCACATCCAGGGGCTGGCTACTCTGGCTCCAAGCTGCCACAACTTTTTAAGGGGAGAGTGATGGAGCGGGAAGACCCAGTTCAGAGTTTCCACAGTTCCCCATTTGTCACCCACTGCATTTGGGGGACACAAGGGCCAGGCAAGCACAAGCTGAACCTTTCCACAGGCTGGTTATGTGCAGCTTGGCCAGGAGACAGGGAGTGGGTCCCATTTCTGCCTGGATCCCAGGGAGCCTCATGAGTACATACCAAGATGACCTTATGGTGAGACCAGGACGTTGCCAGCAGCTGGAGGTGCTTGGGTCTAGACGCACAGACCAGTTTCCCAGGGCACATAGAGGTCCTCAGGCTGGCAGAGGAGATTTTTCTAAAGCAGATTATATTTGGCTTCTAACACTGGAAAGATAAGAACCAAGTTCAAGTGAGCTGAGCATCCCTACTGCTGAGACAGCTAGATGCTGCTAATCCCTGCATAAGGCTACATCTGGGTTCTTCCCTCTGTGCTGAAACTGCAGCGAGTCCTGATGGAATGGGTACCCACCACCTTTCCCTGGAAGGTGGCAAATGCCCACTGCCTGCAGTGGACACATGAATAGGCTGCTCATAAATATAAGGTGCTCTAGCTCAAACCTAAACCTAGTCTGACATGGATTGTCCCCAGTGGGGTCCTCTGGGAATCCTGCAGATGGCTGCCGTAGCCCTGAGTGGTTTTGGTGCTCCTCTGCTTGTGCAGGCTAAGATTGACGCAGGTAAGTGAAGCCTGCTCGGTTTGTGCTGCCTGAACTCCTAGCACCTGACTTTAGCACATCTGAGACAGAGCCAGGCTCGGTGGCCCCTCAGCCCAGGCTCCTGGGTGAGTGCAAAGCTAAGGAGGGGCTGTCACACAGGAGCACAGCAAAGCCCTGGGCAAAACCAACAGGGAGTGAATTCCCCGTGCTTGGGTGGGTGAGGTTGGCAGGAGCAGAGTCAGCTCTGCCCCAAGGGCAGGGGGTTCCCTAGGGTCACGATCATGAAGAGAGGAGCCTGGAGATCTGGGAACTTATCTGGGGTAGTCCAGCTTCCCTGCCAGAGTGCCTTGGTCAGGAGTAGGGTGCAATAGGGCAAAGCAGCAGATGTAGGAAAGGCTCCAGCAGTTGGTCCTTGCCCAGGCAGAAGGCATCTGCTGGGGCCTGAAGCACCTACCCAGAGCCCTTCCTCCTTTCTCATCTCAAAAGCCTTCACAGAAGCAGCCAAATACGCAGCTCGCCTTGCCTGTACCCCACAAGCTCTGTCCCTGACCTTCTCCTTGGCCCACAGCTGATCAATACCTCTAGCTCTGGGGGGATCCATCGATCCCAATGATTTCATCCCACTTCTCACTAATGCACTCTCCTGTTACCAGGCATTTAAGCCATGGCCTGGTAGATGCTGGGTAGAGAGGCAGAGGGCTGGCCAAAGGCACCATCATGTGCTGTTAACTCTTAGCTGTACCCCTTTGCAACACAAACATCTCTACCACAGAGGCAGCTCTTTGGCCCTTCTTTCTACAGCTCAGGGCTCTCCAGGGGACCATAAATGTTCCTCACTCAGCTTTCCAGCTCCTTGGAAAAGCAAATTCAGTATGTTTGAGTTAATCAGCCAGGATTTTGGAGCCTTGAACCAAAACCCACCAATGTGTCCTCATTGCCTCTTCACTAAGCAGCTGCTCCTCTCTGGAAAGCCTCCATCAAACTCCCTGTGCTTGTCCAGAGATAGGGGGGACTCAAGGACACCCTAACCCATCAGTGATGGGAAACAGGAGCCAATATTTCTCCTATGCTTTTCTCAAGGCACCCAGCTTTTAGTCAGGATGAAAGTGCAGACACTTGGGTCCTGGTCATGCTGGGAATTGATCATGCCCCCCTGCCTTGCACACAGCCACCAGCCAGCCTGCTTGCAGGTCCAGCCCCTCCTGTACCTGCCCAAGCTGGAGGCACCAAATTTCAGTAGCTTCCTTCTAGGAGCAACCTGGACCCCTCCTGGCACCAAAAGCACTTGCTGGGGAGCAACAACCCAGCCACTCAGCACAAACCTCTCTGCCTACTCATCCTCTCCTGCCCTTTTAGCCTTGTCCTTTAAAGGAGAAGCCCAAGACAAAACTGAGATGAATACATCAAACTGGTTTGGGGAGGGCTGGGTACCAGGTGCTGTCCTGTGCATCCTCCCAGGCTTTAAATCCAATCCCTTTGCTGAAGCCCTGAAAAGAGTGGTTTTCACCAGTGGGTGTCAAATACCCATTCAAACCCCCTTCTCTTACAGCCTCCACACCCTTCTGAGGCAGGAGTTGCACACACTTGTGGGAAAATCATCCTTGATGTTGGTGCTGGCTGGGTGAGCGCATCACTGGTTTATAGCTGGTCCTAGCAGAGCTTCTGGAATCCCATCCTACGTCCTGGGATGGACCAAATAAGGGGCTCTGACCCAGTCCAGCACTGACGTTCACTGTGAATCCAGTCATATGCAGTCCATCAATAGCTAAGTGCAAAATGACAAAATGAGCTGTCACAGCCAATTAACATGCTGGGCTTAATCAGCTTGTGGGCTTTTCAGGGTGGAGGTGAAGGCTTGGCTCCAGGCCAGAGGGACTGGCGAGAGGCAGGGCAAGGGGTCTGTTTGCTCCCTCAGTGGAAAGGGGCAGGAGGCCAATGCAAATTCTTCCCTGGCAGGGCAGAGGTGCAGCATCATCTCACTGGTGTATGGACACCCCAACCCCAGCCAGCTGAGAGGGACAAGGGCTGTGGAGTAAGTGGTGCCAAGACACCCCACGCAGGGGTTTAGCCCCAGGGCAGACCCACTCACTGGGAGAGCAGCCAGCTACAACAGCCAAACCCAGAAGGGTCCTGCTTAAAGCCAGGAGGGATAATGTCTGTCGTTGAGAGCCTTTCAATTAATTAGCATCCTGCTGATTCTACGATTGAGGCAATTGCTAAGGAGATTAAATAGGTCTCTGCCATGAAGCAGATGCTCTTCCCAAGGTCTGATTCAGTGATTTTCCCTTCCCTATACCATCCTGCTCTGTTGACTCAGCTGAAGACCCAGGGTGCTGGGTGCAGCCTGGCCAGCCAGGAGTCAGGATGGAGCCAGGGAGTTGCATTACGGAGATGCCCAGGGCTGCACAGGGAGGATCTCACTTGGAGGATGATGGTGTAAATCCACAGCTGCATTTGTGCACATCCAAGGGTCTAAACTGAAAACTCACAGCTCAGCCTCCAGGCAGGGATTGCTAAATCCACCATGACCCTGCCAAATTGATGCAAACTTGGAGTAACTGTGCTGGTTTCTCTGGGGCCAGCTCAGGTTCACAGGGGTAATACAAAAGAGTACAGGCTTGCACAGGCAAACACAGGCTGCACCTGGCTCAGCTCTGCTGCACTCCCACAAGCACAAGCGAGCAGATCTCTTCTCTAAAAGCCTTTGCACAGCTTGTGACTCCAGCAGCTGTTCTGTCAATGATGACCAGGGCCTATGCACATCTTCCTCACCAAGCCCACAAGCCCTCTGCTCCTTGGCCTCAGCTGCAGAGCTGACCCCCAGCAGTAGAAGTGTCCGTTCAGCCACCCAGCAGCATGAAAAGCACTTGGAAAAGGGGCTAGATGATCCATCAGCTCCCACTCCCCTAGGTGTCAAAAACCTAAACAAACTCAAGCATTTGTAAGATGAGTTTCTTGCCTTCTCTTAAGTCATCACTGTTACAGGAGCCTGCCAGCCACGATACACCTGCCCCACAGAGGACAGTACCACAGCAAGATAAACAGGCGCATTTGAAGATTGTTTCAATGGTGCCTTGATTTCTGTATCTGCTTTACTGCTTCCTTCCAAGTGCATCACTGCCAAATCCCCAAGCTACAGGACTATGTTGTCATATGGTCATCTCCTCACTCCTCTTTCACTCTTATAGCAGAGGAAAAAAAAGCCAGATTGCATCCTAAGCATTTGGCAGTTTCTTGGTCTGAAGTCAGGGGAAAAAAAATGCCTTTTATCTCTAGCAAAAGCCTTCCATTTGTGAGAGTTTCTCATAATCCTCCTCGTGCTTATGGTTTATTCTAGGGAGAACCCAGAGCCCTTGAAGGACCAACAGGACAGCTAGAGACAGGTCCAGCCTTACGAGCCACACAAGTTCAGAGCAGAGGTTGGGCTTTTGCAACGTTCATTTGCTTCCCGGGACCCACCCTTTTTTTTTTTTTGGTATCACAGCATCATAACAGAGATGGAATGATACCATCATGACCCTTAGGAGGCACCTCCTTGTCACCTTGCATTTCTAGGCAGAGAAATCTGGAGGTGGGGGAAAGGCTGGGACCGTATTCAGGGCTGCAGTTTCTCAAGTTCAGCTGCAGGCAAACTGGGATTTCTTACAGTGAAGCTATTTTTGCTCTGATCTTACAAGATCCCAGCATAAAGTGCATCTAAGCACAAGCATGGTCCTTGTACCCCAAACGCTGGAAAAACTGCAAGAAGTACATTTTCCCCAGGGTGTGGGGGAGCATTAAAAGCTGCAGGACACAGCTTCACAAAGGCTAATAAAAGGCAAAACACCACAGTGTGTCCTGCCAATGCAGACAGAAAGGACACTAAGGCCACTGGCACTGCTTGGCAGCCTGCCATGAGAAATAACTCTTCAAAAATAGAAGTGTGCTAATCTGAGGAACCTGCTGGTATTGTCAATGATATTAATGAAGTGTTTTGAAAACCAGAACAAATGCTTTGGCTTTTTGAGGCTGTGCAGACCCTTGTAATCTTCCACAACAGCCACTGAGGAGTGGTCCTGCCAGCCTGCTGTTCTTCGTGCATGCTCTGCTCCCCTGCACACAGATCCCCCAAGAGCAGTGGCATGGGGTCAGCTCTGCCAGGCTCCCAGCAAGCTTGGCACTGGTACAGGAAAGCCTGGCCAGTCCTCAATGCTGAGGAGGCTCCCAGGAGCAATTTCTTCTGTGAAGCAAAACTCATTAAGCATTCTCAATGGAAATAGTGCCCAGGAAAGGTGGAAGCTCACTGCTTCCTCTTCCCTTTTGTTTACAAGCTTTGTCTCTAGCCTCCCCCGGGGTTCTTTATAACTCCATGAGGTCCCTCTCCAGCTCCTGCCTCCTCTCTTTTACCTCTCCACACACCTCCAGCTCTCTTCACAAGGCTCTTTGGTCTCACACAAACCATGCTATGATGTGCAGCCTGGAAGTGGTCCTGAGGCTTTACGCTGTATATAATGGTAAGTGCAAGCACTTCAGGACCCCTTCAACTGAGGGAGTATCACACTGCACGGTGACCCAAGAGCTGCCAGAAACTTCCCCTCTCCCTGCCTGCTCTGCTTCCCATGGTCTCTTCTCAGCTCTTGCCTCCTGCCCAAGCAAACCCAAAGGTACCACTGCAGCTGCCACCCTCTGCCTCGCTCTGTGCTACCAGGGACATCATGGGTGGCAGCTTCTCCAAGGCTGCTTTTCTCACTCCTTGGCTGCTAGTTCTCCCTCCAAAAAGTGGTGGGGAGAAGAGGGCAGATGGAACTTTACTACTTCCCGTCTCACATTTTCCCAACAAATTCAAGTCTATTCCCTTCCTGATCTCTGTGGATCAAAGCTTTAAACACACACACAGAGGACCCTTTAGGGCACTGATGCTCCAGCAGAAGGCAAGTCACTCACCACTCAGGTGGTACACAGCACACCACATGCTCAGCACATCTCACATTGACTAAAGTGGCACAGTCAAGTGTCTCTCTTACCTCCTCCTCTTCTACTCATTCTTGGCAACTTTCTCACCACTTACCTCCCTTCCACAGCAATGAGTAATACTTCATTTTCATTGCCTCTGCCAGCCATGACATCTACTCGTATCCTCAAATCTAGGACAAAGTAGCTCATCCTAAACCCCACTTTGAACCTTACTTGACTTGTGCTTTTGCCTGGCAGACGCAACAGAAAGCCTTTTAGACACAGAATTTGATCTCACAGGCCAAACAGGGATCTCGCTACCTAGAACCTAAAGCAATTACAGTAGGACCTGCACAAAACCAACGTCTGAAGCCCAGTGCCCCCTCTCCTGGCTGCTGACAACCAGTGCATGCACAGGCCCTCCTGCACTCAGCAGGCAGAGGCAGTGCTAGACAAATAGCTAGTTTTTTTAAATAACACAATGAACTCCTGAGCCACATGCTGTGCTCTCAATGTGTTTTATAAAAAAGCATGTCTGGGGACAGAAACAGCTCTGTGGATAAAGCATTCTCACTGTGCCTCTACTGAATTACATCACAGCTCAGTTAAGCAACTAGTTCAACTTAAATTTTGAATGAAGCTCTTGCAAGAGCCACTCACCATAAAAAAGGGTAGAAAATTACTGATCATGATCAGAAAGGTTTGTGCTCCTCAGTTAAGTGCCACTGTTTCTCTCATAAAAATAATACATGGTGTTACAGTTACGTCAGTTCTCAAAGCACTTCTTGCTGCTGCTCCTCCTAGTTGCAGTTGGTCCAAATGAAAACATCTATTGCTTCCACACTGGCAGAAACAATTCTGCTGACAAAAAATAAATCAGTGCCAAAGGGCAAACCAAAACATTGTTTAGGGCAAAGACCAGGGAAGAAACGTGAACATTTTGTGAAAGGGTAATTTAGAGAGGTGAGGAAAACATGCACTGCTAGCAAAGCTATTTGTGTTCAGTTAGGGATCAACTAGTGATTCTGGTTATAAACTAACTAGACACCAGAGCCACCATCTCATTAAAATAATCCTTCCCATTCAAAAATGCTTTGTATCACAGATGGACTTAAACTTGCTTTCCTTGCAGCTGATCAGAGCTCTGACATGCTACATGAAGTCTATGCTACATCACTTGGAGCAGCAGGGTACAAGCACAGAGACAGCAGATTTCTACCACCGACCCGCAACACTACAACAAAAGTTTGGGTAACATGGAATCACCTCCACCCATCTTGTGTTTCATAAAAATGCAATTTATAAAATCAATAGCTTATTGATTGCTGGCAGGGTCTCTCCCACGACTTCAGCAAACAGCTATTATCTACGCAAATAAATCAGACAGGAATTACTTCTACACTCACATGACTGCACAAATGTAGCTCCTGACCGCATTATCTGCAAGAGAAGTAGAATGATGTAAGCAGGACTGCATTATCTATCATGGCCACAGTTTTGCAGAGATCTGCACTTTCCAATTTAAAACCTGTTTTCCTGCCCAAGGGCAATTAACAGACATTTCACATTATGACCGTCCCCATACAAAAATATTTATTCAAAATAGAAATCCAGAAGTGGAAAATAGACAAAAGCTTCATAAAAATGCATAGGCTATTATACGCCATTAAGTCATTAAGTGTAGCACCACTTCATCTTGCACATACTTGAAATAGTTTGTCGGGCATAGCTTCCAATTAGTCTCCTGCAGCAGAACAGCTGGCCCTGTGCAGCCAAGGCAGAGATGCCAAGGTGCTTGTGGAGACAGCACATTGTTGAAGACAGCACGTTGTCTCCTCTCGCTCCCTGCAGAGGGACAGCCTTCAGTCCTCTGGCCAAGGAATGGCCACACACCTTTGTACTTGACATTTCCAGTTTGAAGTATCCAATATCCAGTTGCATCTGCAAGTCCAGTAACAACTCCTCCACAATCTGGATCTTGCTGTCAGCTGCCAGCGATTCCGACAGAAGAGAAAGCCCTCAGTATCAGTAAAATATGGCTCCTCCACTTAGGTGTTCTGTGAGGTCCACAGATGCTCAGAAGCACCCATACGATGTCCAACAACTGCTTCCAAAGGACAACATCCCGATGACCACAGGAACTACAATCTGCAGTGATAACCATGTGTTCTCAGTCCAAAGGGACATGCAGGTAATCTAGATTTAAGGGCATCCACACAGGATGCTAACCACTGTGATGTTTAGCACATCCCAACTCTAGTCACTCCGACTGGCAAGAAGGACATTTACTAGTATCATTGTGCTAGGACTATTTAGACAGATCAGAAGGAAGGAACCTCAGTTCATTTGCTCTTTCCATTCTATGAACCAAATTTAGTAAATGAAGAACTGCTCACGGAAAAGCAGATGTCCCAGAGGTTAATAATAGGGGAGAGTTTCCATTGAAGTTGCTGTTTCTGAATCAGTCCAGACTCTTTGTTGCCTCCTCCATAAAACAGAAGAGCTTAACACCCATCAGAGATTAATCTATCACAAAAGCCACTCACCCTAAATAAGAACACCCTCCACTTCATGCAGCATCAAGCCCACAAGTGCTGAAAGGGGGAGCACACAAGATCTGCACAGCCACTTCACTGGTTACACAGGCTAGAGGAGGTACTTTTTTTCTGGTGCATTAACACTGTACAAAAGTCAGCAAAGAAAAGCATTCCTGCCTCACAAATGGCACGTGTTCCACCTCAACATATAAGAAATGGGAAAAACTCAATGCAGTTTGCACCGCACTTTTTTTCCACATCTTTGGAACTCTCAAAAGAGCAGGGAGCTCAGAATCAGCTGTTCCCAGGAGGCTGGAATGGGAAGGGCAAGATGAAATACATAGAACTACACTTTTTTCCAAAAAGATCCAGTACTGTATCATTTTGGAAGAGAAAAATAAATATTAATTATGCTTTTAGAAAATCCTCTCATAGCCTTTCAGTCACCTAGCAAACACTTCAACTGCAAATCCTCAGGAGTGGCATGAGTAAGCTATAAAGCTATCCCATGATGTGATGTAATCTATTTTTCTATAGCCTTGCTGCCTGCCTTTAATGTTTGGACTAGTCTAATCCAAAGATGTTACAGAAAAGAATTCCCACAAATGGACAGGAAACCTGTAATTCCCCAAAGCAGATTTGTCTTTCTCTTCTGTGACAGACAAGACTGTAAATCTCAGTGTCCCCCACTGCAGCTGCATGTTCTTCAGGATTAATCATCCATATCTGTGAACTTTCTTTTGCCATAATTCTGGACGAGACTGGAAGCCATGATTTGGGAAGCCTGCCCTTTTTCCCAGCACTGGAAGTCATTCAGCCCTTTCTGTCCAGCTTGAAATAAGGCTCTCTCCAATTCATCCAGCCGAGCCACCAGTGCTGACGTGTCTTCGTTGTAGGCATTCTGAGAGGAGTCCATGATACGACGAAAACGGCTAATAAATGTCTAAAGAAGATAAGCAGAATTACTGACAAGTAACACAGAGGCTTCTTCAGCTCAAATAGCAGAGGCTGAGCTTTCAAGACTGAAGAGGCAAAGGTGCAGGCCCTAGATCACAACTAGTCAAGGGTCTGCAGACAGGGCAGCACCCATTAACCTTGGACACAAAGACAAATCATTTCCTGCCCAAGCCGAGAGAACTGCCCAATCACTAGATGAGAAGTGAACACAGAATTAGATTTTTGGCTGTTTCCTAATGACAGGCTTGAGCAGAACACAGGCTGTAACACAATTACCATCTATTCTGTCCCACTTCACCAGCAATGATTGCTTTACAGCAGGTGGAATGAATCTCATGCCACAGCAGCTACTGCAGGAACAGATTAGCTGCAACTTGTGAATGGCCTGGAAGTTAAGCCAAACCACCACTGTAAAGCATTCTGTATGCTGACAAAAACCCACTTAACCACAAGAAAAGTCAAGTCCCCAAATCCATAACTAATAAATAACATTTTTGAAAGCTAAGCAACAAGACTTATTTAAGGATTTTTTATCTCCTTCCTTATCTCCACTTCCAGGAACAAAAAAAGGGGTCAAAACTTCTTGAAAACTGTGCTTTGTTATTTCAGAAGTTGATTTTAGAATCATTAGAACTGTAGTATTTTAGATATTTACGAATAGACATATTATAAATCAATAACTCTCATTTTGGCCTTATCACCCAACAGCTACATTTCACACTTATAGTTCCTGAATATTTGGAGGGGAGGCATTGTGCTGTTTTAGAAAAAAAAGAAAAATAAAAAACCACAACAAAACTCCACTCTTGTTTGCTTTTAATAAAAAGAAAGCATGCCTCAGGTGCTTTGATTTTTCTGTCAACAAGCAATGGGGGGGGGAAAGCCATGTTATCACACAAGACGGACACTAGCAGAAAGGGAAAAGACAAGGAAAGGTGTGGTCACCTCCTCAATGCAGAAAGCAAGCTTTTAGTGGACAACTGCAAAAAACCAGCAGCGCCTTAAAGTCTCTCTGCATCAGCCTTCATTTAAAGAACAGAGAAATGAAGGAGAAAGAAAAATAAATAAACAAAGGACAGGAGAATAAAAGCCAACAGCAATTATCTCTGACTGCTTTGAGAGCTGGCTGAAGAAATCTTAGAGCTGTTAGCGGTTATCTTTAAAAGCTCAAGGAGCTCAGAAGTCTGGAAACTGGCAAAGATGGTATCTGTTTTTAAAAAGATAAAGGGGAGATGGAGAGAGGGCATGGGGATTATAAATCCATCAGTATAAAATCTTGGAAACATACTGCAACAAATAAAAACTATACATAGAGTTCTGTGAGAAAAGAGAGATGAGCAACAGCCACCACAGTCTTGCCAAGAACGAGCTTGAAGAAACCAGCTCCGTTTCCTCCTATGGCAGGACTCTAAGCCATCCAAAGGGATGAAACATAACAGTCCAGTATCTGCCACAGGGCAGCAATGGGGGGGGGCTTAACTAAGGCGACTTCTTAACTAAAGCCACCTGTACATAGCTGGTAAAAAGAATTACCCCTATGTCCTGTTAAGAGGGAAGAACACACTGAGCAGAGTTCACAGTGGCCTATCTGGAACCAAGTACTGCTTCGTATCTATCAATTAAGCTTACTAAAGGAACAGAAGTTATGCTTATTGAATTAGTGAACAACATGCAGAAGGAGGGATGACTGCAAGCACATTGGGGAGCAGAACTCTTTGTTCGTAATGATCCTGACAAATTAGAAGGATGGTGTGAAAACAACAGGATGTAATTCAGCTGGGACCATTGTAAAGTTTTACATTAACGCAGAAACAGGAAACCAGACAAACAAAAGAAGAACAATTGTCCACATGTGCAATCTGTACATCTTACTGCGGATTGCAAACCAAATGCATATCAATGTCATTCTGCCGTGAAAAGCACAATGCTGCACCACAATGAGCAAAAAGAATCACAGTCTATAACATTTATAAAGTCAGTTTTTCTGTTTTCATCAATACAAGTCCTGAGCAGAAGACTGTGCGCTGTTCAAGGCACTGCACATCACAGTGGATGCAGATCAACTGGAAAGATCCCAGCAGTCCACCACAAGGACAATCAGAGGTTAGAAAGTATGACCTACGACGAGACATCAAATGATTTGGGACTGATGCAGGAAGAGAATAATCTCTCCTCAGTGTTTACTTTGTATGAGACAAAAAGAAAAGAGATTGTATTGCTGTGAAGGAGCTTTAGTTTAGACACTAGAGGAAACCTTCTAAGATTATGATGGCAAAGCACTGAAACAGATTGCCCAGAGCAGTGTGAAGTCTTATCGTAACAGAGCCTTAAAAGCTGGATAGAAAAACAGAAATAATAGAGGGTGATTAATTCTGCCATCCAGCACGGGCATGATTAAATGATCTGACATCTCTAGTCCTGTTTTACAGGATATTATAAAATATCACATTTACAGCCTGGAAACTCCAAGCTAAAATTAACTCCTGGATGCATACTTAAGGCTTCCACTAACAGACTGTGCAGTTGCCAAAAGGGCCATCCTACAGCCTGATCTGAAAATCCATATTCAATCCATGAGTCATTTGGATGAAAGTAGGATATTTTCCCTGATGACCGCTGAGCGGCAAGAAAAAAGGAGGAAGGTGGAAAAATGTAAAAATGGGTTTCAGAACTTAATTCAGGTACTTGCCTGCAAAATAGTCTGAGCTATCTCAGGATTCTCTGGATTGTCAAAATTCAGGAGCTGGGAGCCAAATCCATAGTAATACGGTCCCATCTTATGCAGATCAACCACATTGGCATCAGCACTGAACACTGTCCTCCAGGCTTCCTTGTAAATCTTTGGTGGCTCCACAGAAATAATTCTTCTCTTGCTGTCATGTAGACCTTTAGCAAGCCACAGAGGTATTTCCAGCTTTGACCCCTGCATGAATGAGAAGACAGCAGTTGTCTTTGCCATGAAAATACACGCAAAGCAACCCCAAAGACAAGCAGTGAACCTCATTAATGGGGGTCCAGCACTACAAAAACGTTGATTTAGTTTTCAGAACAGTCTACTGTAATTGCAATACAAAACAGGCACAGTTTAGAGACTAATCATTACTACAAGACTCTGAAAGCTTTTTTTTTTATTGACATGGCTGTGCTGCCTTGGCAGAAACTGCTGCTGGAGGGATGTGTATGGCACAGGTTGCAAAGGGAGTCTACATCCCAAAGCAACTTATTTCAGTGCTAGAAAATAATAAAGTCATATTTTGATGTCAGAATAAAATATCCTGTGCTACAACCTGGGTTTAGTTGTATAAGCATGAAAAAAGTGGTTAAATAAATTCAGATAACATTAGGGTTAATACTAGAACCCAACCTTTTACACCTTCCTCACTGCTTTCTTGTTTCAAATTAGTTCGTTTTTCACCACAGTCAAGTTTTCTTGCCATTCTCTGAACTGTTTATGCTGTAAACATTACTCCTTTTTAATCGACTGGTCTATAAAATAACATTTAAATAATCACGCAGACATTTCAGTTCACTAAATACCAGAAAAAAAAACCCATGCCAAATGCATACAGCAGAAGGGAAAAAAACTTGTGAAAAAGTAGTCAGTAGCACAAATTTCTTTGCAGTATCTCCAGGGCAGAAGGTCCCCGGGTCGAGCAAGGAGATGACGGTGGAGCCTACAACTCCCAGCGCGCCCCGCGACGCATCGCGCCGCGCGATGCCTGCTGGGAGTTGTAGTTTTCCCTCCTTCTCCCTCTCCGGTCACCTCAAGGATGGAGTCGCCGCTGGCGGCCCCCTGGCCCAGCGCGAAGGCCAAGCGCGGCAGGTTGGTCTCGGCGCGGCCCGGCAGCTTCTCCTGCGACATCAGGATATCGTCCAGCGACAGGAAATTCTCCTCTGCGCCCAGCCCGGGGCCCACCGGGAAATACGCCTCGGCCATGGCTGAGCGAGCAGCCGCAGGACTGTTTCCCGCGCAGCCACTTAAGCCCCTCCCGCCGGTTATGCACATGCGCAGAGTCCCGCTCCTCCCTCCCTCTCCTGCACATGCGCAGTGTCTCCTCGTTTGGTCTCCACGAGCTTTTGTGAACAGTCCCTCCACAGTTTTCCTGTAATGACAGCGATTTATAGAGGATTTGATTTTGCTTAATGACATTTCCAGACCATGACAAAAGGCATAAGCCAATGCCGCTTCAATAAGCTCTTCTTAGGACCTCAGCGTTCCTTGTGCTGCTGTTTGCTCAAACTGGATCCATTGTGATTTGATACTGTTTTCATTAATTAGCATGCTGGTACCTTAATCATAGAATCATAGAATCACCAGGTTGGAAGAGACCCACCGGATCATTGAGTCCAACCATTCCCACCAATCTCACCATGCCCCTCAGTACCTCATCCATACTAATATCTTTATTAAAGTCAAATGTATGCAAAAATAATCAAATTTGCACCGGTTTATTAAATCTTGCACTATTTTATTTTGTACTAGGAAAAATAAAGCACAGGCAGCAGAGACTGAGACCTTCAGTTAACATGCTACCACCACTTACACATCCCAGAGGTACTGAGGCAGGATTTGCTATAAAAGTCCAGCCAACAAAGAAATGCAAGCTCTTTGTGAACTGTGGCATTCTGGATTTGCAAACATCTAAATGAGTTTGTTAGACAAGGATCAGAAGTAGAGACTCAGGAACAGAAGAAATGTATGCACGTTTGTCAGTGTGACGTCCACAAACTGCTTATTTTAGACTGCTCCCTTTTCCCATTAGTCAGGTACATTAAATCCTCACAGCAGCTGTAAGGAAAATGCATGTTCCTGGAAAGAAAGTTAATCACAAAATCACAGGATCATTAGGCTGGAAAAGACTCACAAGTCCATCAAGTAATGTAAAAGTTCATTTCTCTAAGATGCTGACTTTTTATCTATGGTACAGAAAACAGATGTTACATAAGATTTATCAATGTTATCAGGGGGTGTGGTGTGTTTTTTTTTTAAATGAGAAATTAAGTCTTTCTCTTCGGAAAAAAAAAATATCCCTCTATCTGTGCATATATTCCAGATGAGTTACAGAGCAATTTCTGAAAGGTCTTTCTGAAGGGCAGTTTTGATAAAATTATAATTTGCTGAATTGGATTAGTGAAACTATTCCCTGCTTAATCAGGTTTAGGAAACAAATATCTCTGCTAAATATGGAAGCTTGCAGTGTGAGTGAGAAGAGAAAACTATAAAAATGGCATATGATCTTTTTTTAGGTGCAGAAGTAAGACATGTGGAAAAAGAAGGAAGAAAAGCGCTACTTCCCTGCGTCCCAAGATGCCTCAGCCTGCAGTGAGTGATACTGAAATAAGACATGGATATGCAGAAAGCCTAATCATAGAATCACCAGGTTGGAAAAGCCCCATCAGATCATCGAGTCCAACCATTCCTATCAAATGTACTGGGCAAAGTTATGCTCACTGTAAAATCAGTTGAAGAACTGATCTTTTGAGAGAGTTTTAAAGAATAATGTGTCTGCCAACCAAAGCTGTCATCTTTTTCCGTAGAATGTTTGACTTCTCATCCTGAAAAAGTTGCTAGACAAGTTCTAATTCTTGAACACTTTTATGTGAATCTTAGTATAAAAAAATGCATACTGAGCCCAGCATCCTAAATCATATTACATTTTCATAAGTATGATTTCAAGACCTTCCTGAAAGAAAAGTAATGTCCTGTGTCATAACCAAGCCTGTTTGTACTTGAAGGATTTATGAACTGGAGACCTGATTCTTTTGCATTTGTATAAAGCCAAACCCATTATGTCACACTAGCAGAAGCAGTCTAGCAGGGGAATCTGACTTTGTAGATTTACAGAGGCAAAAAATGGCAGAAACCTTTAATAACCAGAGTAAAGAAAGGTGCAAAAGTGTGTTGAGAGGATGAAAAGGAGAAAGCAAAAGGGGTAGAAGGCAAAAGCATGTACCAACAACTGAGTAATGACAGAGCAAAATATTACAGAAATTTGAGCTGTGATGGGTAAATCCTTAATTAATTTATATGGTAGATAAGCCAACTGACTTCAGTGGAGCCAGACTCTCACTGCCTAATCCTGACTGAAGGATCCTGAGTGCATGAGAAAAACTCAGGAATGTGGTATGGAGGCTTCTGAGAACAGAGCTTTCTGTTTCATGGTGTCCAGCTGATAAAAGACAACGTATTGTAGTATATACCCTTTGCCCACATCTCTGGCCCTTCTGATACAACTTAGATCATTCCTTTCCCTTCTGGAACTTTCACTCAACACATCTGCATTTCATAATCAGTTAACTTGCCTGTGGCAGTGGGAGTTCTTATTTATAAGTAATGCTGTAGTGTATATTTGATACAGGCTTATGCAACTTCTTTGTTGTGCAAATAACAAGCATATAACTCAAGTAAAGCTTCAGTAGATTTATCGTAACAGGGTTAAGTGCTATATCACATGAATAAATGCTGCTCTCCGAGACAGATTCTACAGTCCAGTACAACTATTTTTTGAAGGAAAAGGGTTAGCAGCACAAGCCAGTAGTTAAACCGAGGAAATAAGCATTTGCCTGTTCAGTTTATCTGCACTTGTCAGAGATTCAGCAATAGTATTAATGATACACCGTATTCATATTTGCATCTCAAAGTATCATTCCTTTCTATGTAGAAGAAGAGAGGGAGGAGGATTGTGACACATTTTGCAGATAGGAGAACTACAACAGAATAAATGAAGGGATTTAGAGTAACTAAGCATTGCACGGGAGGGGGTTTCTGGCACCAGCTTCTAGCGAAGGGTCTTTAGCCAGAAGGCAGCAATGTCAGCAAGGACTCTGGCCAGCTTGTAGGATGGATTTCAAAATCTTTTAAGATTTTTAAGAGCTTTTAAGACCTACTGAAGTGTCAAATTGAAGTGATAAGATGAACTGTATGCTATAGCTGGTATTGCAAACAGCATTTTTCACCACCAAAGTGAAGAGAAGCATTTCTAGAACTATTCAATATTTTTCCCCAGCTGTCACTCACTGTGTGAATATTTGTTTTAATGCAGGAGTGGATTCAGCAATTTCCAAGGCATTTTTAACTGTTGTGTTGGTTTTTGACTGTTAAGTGGAAATCCTCAGTTAAATCAGCAGCAGGCACTTGATGAAGCTTTCTTGTTTTAAGGAGCAGTGTCACATTGCTAAAACTTTTTATGACTTAGATGGGAATACAGCCAAAATTGTTGATGTTTCTTGCCTTTGGAGTTCCCTAGATGGCAATTTACTATTGGTTTTGTTTAGAAGTGTGGGGAAATGGTAATTGTGATAACTGCCTTCAGCAAGAAATTAAGGAAATTGCTGATTGCTGCACAGAATTGAGTATCTGCAGTAAATGCAGAAGAGAGAAGATTTTTCATGCTTTTGTGTCTCAGGGTCACTGTGGTGACGTGAGTAGAAAACTTACATGTATTTTTATTTCATTCACATCCACTCACATGACATGGATGAAAGAGAAGTATTGTGTTCCTTCTTGAGAAGTACACTCGTTGTACCTGTAAAGTACTTGCGCTGCTGAGAAAACAGTGAATCCTTTCCATGGTATAAAACATTAAATATCAGCAATTTCCTTTTTCAGTAAGTATCCTGGGGAAATGTTGAAAATTATGCTCTTCCAATTAAGTTGCATGCACTCCAACTGTATTCAGCAAAAGGCTGCTCATTGCCCAGAGACAAACAGCATCTAATGAATCGATCTTTGTGCACAGAAGAAAGCATTTTTTTAGAAGAAATTACATAAAACCTAGAAACTGATGACCTGTTTAAAAAGCGTGCTAGAATAGGGAAAGATCCTAACTGCTTCTTCTCTGATCTCGTGCAAGAAGGGTAATCTGTACCATGTCAAAAAGCAGAGAATCATATTCGTAGCTTGTCAAGAGGGTTTTTTCATCCTTCATTGTAAAAAGTGCTATAGAAATGTCACATTACACTGAATACTTACTGAGAATTTGGCTAATATAATGTGATTATAGTCAGAAATAGCACACCAAAAATTCTGTGCCCCAGCGGGAAAGGCTCTTAGTACAACAACATCTAGGAGGTCCACAAGGAGCAGAGCAAAAACAGACCTTCTTGCTTGCATTCCTGGCATCTCTGGGAGACAGAGAGGCAGCTGCTGTGAAGGAGAGGAAACTATTTAAGAGGTGGGCTGAACACAGGATTTTCTGAGCTGCTGAAAGGATGCCTGTAGAGTCCTGCAGGATCCACCCAGCCCAGCCAGACCAGGCAAGTGATCCCAGGAGGTGGGAGATGGCAAAGTGTGTGGGGAGAGTTTAAGATATTCACTCTTGGAGCCAAAGGATTAAGAGGCTGGTGTAGTTCATTTTGAACTTCCCTTCTGGAAGAAGCATAGTGATTCGCAGTGTGGAGGAATGCGAAGAAGAGACAAGACAGGCGGCTTGTAGTGTCTGACAGCTGAGCGGTTGGCAGTTCTGAGAACGTCCTGTCGCAGTGTTTCCCCAAACCTGACACATTTTTTTTCTTTCAGGCATGAAGTGGGCTTTGATCCAATAAAGTTTATATTGGTTTTCATGAAACACCCCTGTAAGTGGCCAGCGACATGTCTCATTGACGGTAAGTCAGCAGTGTGCAGGTGTCATCAACTAAATATGCAGGAATGTTATATTCCAAAGTGGCAAGATCCCATGAGATTTGAAACCAAATGCATTTTCATTGGACTTGGTGGCTGGTACTAAGTGGCAGGCTTTATCACACAAACCCAGACGTGTATTTTTTGGCAGGGTTTTAACCTCTTCTAAAAGAGACTGCCTATCTTTTGATTTTCTCATTTTCTCATAATCCTGCATTTACAAGCAGAGCTAATAAAATAACGACGGTTTGGCAAACCCAGAGTAATCACATTGAGATGAGTGATGGTTTTAGACCTTATTTTCAAAATACGGAGTTCAAAAAACTATCTTCTTCTTACAGAATTTCAGGACCAGATATCTCCATGGCATAAATCCACTATAAGACGCAGTTATATCTCTTCACTGGTGGTGATTTTTGCTGTTGATTATGTGTTTCAATATTATCATTAGCAGTCCTTAAAGAGACTAAAACCTTCTTTCCATTGCATTCAATTTCCTTCTGAATAATGAGTTGAGGTGTTAATGGCATCATCACAGTTCGCTCTGATTGTCCACACCAAAACACTTGGCTATTTCTGTAAAGCTGATTAGAAAGGACACTCTTAAAGACATCAAATTTAAATTAGCACTTAGGTTCCAGAGTTAATGTCTCATGGAAATCCAGCCTCCAGAGGTGTCAGAGAGATGGTATTGATTCCTTTCCCTAATTCAGCAGTCTGGTGTAAAAAGTTTTGAAGAGCCACTCCTGGACTACACAGACAACTCTACAGGGGCAGTTAAAAATGGCAGATTCATATAGATTCACTGCCCATCTTTTTCAACATTGGTGCAAGCTACTTCATCCACAGAAATTTCCTTACAAGAGAGGTCTGACCTCCCCAGAGGGATGGCGTAGCAGCTGGCTGTGAATATATTTATCTTATTTGCAGTCTCATCATCTCTGTGTGTCAGTTCTAGGTAACCTCTCCTGAGCCCATGGACTCAGAAGCTTTAGCCGCATAAATATAACTCCTGATTTGCAGCAGACTGACTGATGATTCTCAAGGGAGTTTTAGTTTGCCACTGCTGCCAGCGAGTTCAGCCTAGCCCAGCCTCTGAGCATACATACCAACAGTGCCTTCACACCAATGTGTAATAGTTATTACTTGATGTTTTGTTATTTCATTCTTTTCAGCTTCTCTTTTGCTTGCACATCCTGCAGTTTTTATAGAAAGGTGAACTGATTCCTTATTAATTGTCCTTGCTCTGTATAATGATGCATGTTTGTAGCAGAATATATCATTTTAATCTGACTTTTCATCACACATACACTGAGGGAAATGAAACGCCTTTAAGACATCATATATTTGTAAAGAACATTAGTAATGCAGTGAGTTAGATCAGCTTCATATGTTCATTTGAAGATTAGGGTCTAAATTTAGATTTGTTCCCAAAGGAGAAGGATTTTGTGGCCTCAATTTCAATAGCTGTTTCAATCAAAAACTACCACAGGGGTTAGTGCAATGAGGAGGCTTTAATTTGTAGCCTTGGGACTGAATTATATCTCAGAAGCTAGACCTCCAGCCTCTGGTGGAAGTTCATGGCAGAAATTCCTTGGTCACTGTCCAGCCCTTCTGTGAGCTCTCAATATCACTAAATTCCCCATGATTTATGGCATGTTACTCATAAGGCCAGGCTGTCCCTGGACAGTGCAATAACATACCATCCATGGCTTTCATGGGTTCACAGTGCTGAAAGCGTAGGCTTGGTCTTGTGGCCTCTTAACTTGCTTTCACTGTAACATGCCCTGCTCTAATGGTCTGTAGAGCAAAAGCTGTAACTCCACATGAGAAATTTGTTTTGAGCTAGAATTGATACCCTGATGTATTGTCAGCCCAGCAGTACAATGGTGACATGTCCCAGAAATGATGTGTTTTTCACTGTAGAAGAGTTGCTGTGCTATCTTTAATACTCAGAATTACAAAGCATTTAAAAATATATGGGGCAGCCTTGCTAAATTATTTGTGTCGCTTGAGAGCAGATCTTACGCAGCATGCAAAGAGAAAGTGGTTGATCCTTGAAGGCGTTCTCTCTTTCTGTATTACATGTAATAATCTTTGCCCTTTGCATGTGTGTAGCTTCCATCAGGGAAAATGCTAACAAGTTTGCATACCAAGGAGATACTAAATCTCAGTTCCCCTTCAGTAATGTATAATGTCAACAGAAGCCTTTGATGAATGCAGCTTCTTCTTAATTAGATGCTTAAGCAGGAGATTTATTAATCCATTTATCTCACATCCTAATTGTACTATGTATTGCTTGCTGTCTCTAATTTTATGATCATCGTTATCTTCCTAGAACCTTTAAAGAGTCATACTCATAAAGAACTCTATTTCTGGAAACCTGAATTGTTGTATTCCAACTTGTATTAGTTTCCTCAGTGTGTGTGTGTGTGTAAATATTCTGAAAGCCTCACTCCAGGAAGTCAGCCAGGAATATCCTGCAATGGGACAATTCAGCAATTGCATCTATATGACATTTCCATGGTAGTGACATCTGACCTTTAAAAAAATGGATTTTGGCATCAGTCAGGGGAACAGGCTAGTTATCATGGCAAAGGCTGGTCTTTGTGTACCAGAATTACTGAGTAGGCATGATTTGAGGACCTGCCAGCTTTCAAATGCATATTGAAGCTGTAAACTTATGTTATGATGCTAATGTATAATAACTAGTAAGGCTGTAGATATTAAATCAGTCCTAGGAGATTCAGGGTGGGCCAATCCATTAGCTAAAAGAGCATACAGTTGCCTGCATGACACACATTTGCCTGGATTCTTTTGAAAATAGCAGGTAGAGCTTTTTCTTCCTTTGAACACTCTGATTTGACCTAGTTGGTCGATCATGGTGTGTACTGCAATGGCTCCATCTGCTGAAACAACTCATAAATCACTGTAAACTTCAGGAAGTTGCAGCAAATGGGATTCTCTCTTGTGTGCTATTAATGCCCTCTGTGCTTTTGTGTCCAGAGTGAGCTACTGAAGAAGAGACTTGATACACTAATGCAGAAAGAACCATCCCATACCTGAGGGGCCTGTGTATGTTATTTTCTTCTCCCCTGTTTTTAGTCTCCCCACTTCAACCATGTCATTCTCCCCACGCAAAGCCTCTTGGCAGTTCCCCAGCTGCTGGCACATTCTTCATGGCTCTGCAACCATTACCCAGTAATTTATTAACAAAGCTGCGGCTCAGGAGGAGCAGGGGATCTTCTGCTGCTGCTCCTCTAAGCCCTAGTGACCTTTATGGCAGCTGATTGCCCTCCCAATCATTTCTCTTATTTTAAGTGGTGTTGGGCCCAGACTCAACAACCAATTTAATCTCCAAACTTCCTGCTGAAATGAATGGGCTGCAACATTCATATTGGCTTTAGTGGGATTTGTCTCTTGTGATTCATTCATTGCTCTTTGCTGGATCTGAACCTTTTCTGTTCTGTCCAGTGTGTACAGGGAATAAGCACAGCTCTGCCATCCCTGCTTGTTGCACAGTGCTCTCTGCACACCCTTCAGTTTGCTAAATTCCATGATATTTGTGAAAGAGCATTAATAGCTAGGACTGTGCTCAGGGCCTGGCTCTGACAGCACATAGGGTGGCATTCAGACTGCATGCTCCATGGGCCCAGCTGGACACTAAATTCTTATGTGGCAGCTTCCCTGGATAAGCCTCCATCACCTGTGATCCCCATCACAAAATGAAATGCTAGTCACTGGGAGGACTGGAGGGAGCCTTTACATGTTTGTCCTGATTCTCAAGGTATTCCCAGCTTTACCTCCAGATGTGAAGAGAGAACGCAGCCTTGGAGGGCTGTAGATCTTCAAGGACCAAGTCTTGCTAATCTTCAGAAAGCAGCTTCCACTGTTGGCTTGTATGTTTTTACTCTGCTACCTTGTACACCACTGCTGGGGCACAAGAATTAATTTGCGTCAGTGTGCCCTCATGTGCAGATGGAATTCAAAGTAACTGAGATTCTCGCTATATCTATGTTTTCATAGGTAGGCTTCATCTGTTTTCCTATGTTTTATTTTGCTGCTGCTTGCCTTTCAAGCTGTGCATGTGCAGTGAATCATTAAGGCCAAGAAAGTCCAGACCTTCTCTGTATGAACGCTGAGGCAGGTGCTGCTGGCTGCCGTATCCATCAGCGGGTTTTCTGAGAGCGTAGTCAATGACAATGTCAGGCAAAAGAAGTGAGAGGGCCTTGTTTGACATCAGGGTTTCTCTCACAGCATCCACCTAAGTGCACGTTTACTTTAGCAATGCAAAGTGCATCTTGACATTGCACCCTGGTGTGGTTAGTTATTTTCCTTGCCCCAACACAATGCTTCAGACTGTGACAGTAAAGATATCTAATGCTCTCTTTTCAGAGGGCTGTGAGAAACAGCTTTTACCATTTATTGCCTTCTTGAACTGTTAGGCTTACATTGAGGGTCTGTCAGGTATTTTCTGTCTGCAATTTACCTAGCTTTTTTCTTCCTCTACTCTGCCTGAGACAACCAGCAAAGGACCTTGCCCAGCCCCACAAAGGCCAACGCTCTTCCCGTTGCTGCAGTTTGATTTTATTGGCATTTGTGCCTTTTCTGAAGAATTTTCCTGCTCCCATGTCTCTGCAGAAAAACTAGGTGATGTTTATCAGTCATCTAATCATGGCAAGTTTTCAGCATCTCTGCTTGTTTGCTTCCTTGCAGTTTCACAGCATTTAACATTTTAATTACATCTTTCCCTTTTTTGTTTGTGCCAGGATATCACAGGATCTAACAATGGCTGTTAAAGTCATTTTCCAAATAGGTACTTTGTTGTAGCATTTTCCCCTCACACCTTAGAACATGCGCCTTGTGTAAAAAGCATCTTTCTGCTCCTCTGCTTTTCTTTCTTTTTTTTTTTGCCAAGACCTTTCCCCGTTTAGGCTAGGAGAAGAAAATTGCATAACCCTTCAGTGCAATCTTCAGAGATAGCAGGCGTATCAACACAGTGAGGTGCAGACAACAAAGCCCCTGCCCCAGCTATGCCTGAAGCCTGCCAGACACATGCCAGTTCCAGTTAATCTTGCATTACGCAGCGCTGAGCTCAGGCTAATGTCACCTCTTGGCTCAGATTGGCTCTAACTTCAAAGTTGGCCCTGCTTTGGGTAGGACACCGCCCCCAGTGACCTCCAAATTATTCCATGATTCATTGCCACACTTAGATGACTGTATGACTCCCAGACAGAAGGTGTCTTGTGTATACGCTCAGATCACGCTCTGAGCATGATTATTCACTGAGCATGGGCAGTTTCTCAAAAGAAGGTTCAAGAAATCACCCAGACAATTCCTGTCCAATTCAGAGACACGTCAAGGGAATTACTGTGAATTCCCTGGAAGCATTTGAATTTGTTAACGCTTAATGTCGATATTGTAGTTTTACTCTACATGAAAAATAAAACCCAACTGCCTCTGCAGCAGGCGATCCATCAGGGTGCAGATTAGACCTGCCCCAGGTCCCAAGCCTGGTGGTGGCAGTGGCACAAGGATGATGGGGAAGGTCCTCTGCCAAGGTGAGAGCTGTCAGCGGGATGCTGCACGGAACTCTTCAACCTGTGCTATTGCTGTTTCTCATTTTGCAAGGTGCAGTGAGGAGCTTTGTGTCCTTGTCATATCCTCTAAGCCAAAAAAGTATCAAGTGTTAGTGTGTCTGCTCTCCAGGGATGTTCATTAACAAAGCATTCTCCAGCCAACTGCTGTTTAAAAATAACCAAAACATAGGAGTTTACAGAATCCATTAACTCCAGGATATGCTATTAACCCTAGCACAACAAATATTTTTATGAGCTAAATCACAGCTCTGACAAAAATATATTTTAGTTAATAATGAATTGGGCCCTAAAAGTCATGATGTTGGTTTAGGAGTCATAGCTTGGGGTTTTTTTTTTCAGCAGGTCTTAGATTTTTTCCTAATATTAATCTAATTCTTAACAATTTTTAATTTTTCAAAATATACTATTTTTTTTCTCCTACTGAAACATGGCTCCAGAGCTTGAGGTTTAAGGAAGCCAGTAAATATTGCAAGATGAAAAATACCAGTCTCTTGAAACCTCTTCAATATTAAGACAGTATAGATTAAGTGTAACTTCCTGATACAGACACAGCATCTAAGAGGAGTGTAAGATTACAGTCACCAGAATATAATCAGGAGATAACTTTGCTTACATGCTTCACCCTTTTTCACCACTGAGAGTGTCAGGAAGATGAAACTTTCCTCTTCTGGTGGAGTCAGTGACAAGACAATGTTTGCTGGTACATCTAGCAGACATTTGCCACCTTGACTGACCAAACATTCTCGTTCTCTTAGACCATCATGGCTTTAAAAGGGAAACTGGGACTGGTGCCATTTAAATTACAAACTCAGAAGCCTCCAGTCCGACACTGGGCTCTGAATGTGCACGCCAGGGGCTGCAGAGAGACATTTCCTTTTGTCCCCCAGTGAAATACCTACCGCTAGCAGCTAATCTCCATAAGACTTCCCAACACCTGGTTTTGCTGAAATCTAAAGCTGCCAGTTTTTAGCGGCTTTCTCTCGGTACCCAGGACTTAAGTCACACTTTCATAACTAGGCCTGATACACCTTCATGGCTGACAAGGGCCAAAAATTATTTATCAGCTTCAAGTGAGGTGATTTATCACATCAATAACTGTTATTTTGTGTTTGAGGTCATGGTCTCTAAACTCTGAATCTGGAAAAAATATGGGATATTGCTATAGGAACACCGACATTCACGTTGGAATAGTTCTCAACCAACAGCAAGTGTTGCCTTCATCTCTGGCTCCAAGGGAGTCCAGGAATCTAGTGTGCCTAGAGGAAAATTTTCAGCTCTGCTGTGATAACCAGCCCACATGCAATTTGATTTTCAATTGACTTTTTACCTCACCCACAGGGAAGGACGTCCATCCAACAGGACAGGTCCGTGTTTTCTCTGCAGCTATGTAATGAGGGTTGATTTTACTCCTCTCACAGACTCACTTTTGCAGTTGTGATCCAGGTAGAATACTCCAGCCCACAGATGGCTAGACAGGTACAACACCGGCTTCTGCACACTCCAGTTAATATGCTCTGTGTCTGAAGGATGAAATACTGCTGCTGGGAAATCAATAACATTTATCATCATCATCATCTTTTTTGAAGGATTAACTTGCTATGAGTATGTCTGTCTGTCTCCTGTATGGCTCTGAAATCTGAGTGGCTTGAAATTTAATTTGGAGGCATTGTAATTAAACCTTGACATTTGAAGTAATTAATGAGCAAGCTTTACGTTTTAGCATCGTCTCAAAGGAACAGCAAGGTGCTGACAGAAATGAAATAACTTTGTTCAGTTAAAAGTGTCAAAGTTTCTGTAAGCATGTGGTTTGTATTGCTGAGAACAAGCTCTTCAGAAACAGCACTGTAGCCTCAGTAAATCTAAATCTTCCCCATTCTCTAAGGAGGGATTGAAGAGGAGAGACTGCAGGAAACAGAGGGCAGGAGTCAGTATTCCTCATCAGGGAACACATCTTACATCACCAGTTCTGCTCCTTCACTCCAAAATCTTCAGAAGGTCCAGGAAGCCCAGGCTGTGAGCATCTCCTGGAGCTGTCAAAGAAGAAGGCAGATTCCAACCCACTGCTTTCTATTTCAGCTGGAAATTGGATCTTATTTACATCTATAAATAACCAAAATATGTTTCTTTCCATCAGCACCTCTGGGAGATTGTTCATCATCACATGCAGATTCAGAAAGGTAAAGAATGATCATGTGTTTTGAGCCCAAAAGCCTCCAGGAGAGAGACATGGTCACCTGCCACCCAGTGAAAGCCGCCAAGTAGGTACACAAGTCAGGATTAGTGCTGTTTTCTGCTTGAGGAGGCAGCAGTGTAAATACCAAGCCTTTTAAGTGAAGAGGTCAGGACTGGGGGCACCTGTGACACACTGACAATGACTCACACCCTACAAAATCATAAGCATTTTTGAAGGACCCTTATGTCAATCTTTTGGTGATAAGAGCTTTTGCTGAGCTTAAAAAAAGTAGAGCCAAGTAAATGGCCTCAGATATTTTTAAGGCATCCAATACTGCTCAGCACTCATGAAGACCAGAAGCAAATTGCTTGTTTTCAGTTCTCTCAGTGTGGACAGACAGTCTGACTTAAGAAGTCCCTTTTTTAAGTTTCTCCTCCTCCTGTATTCATAGATTTCTGATGTGTGCAGAGTAGAAGATGCAAAGGAGGGGTTAAAACAGATCTTGTATCACAGCATGATGGTCTGGGCAGCGTGTGAAAGTTTTATCTTAGTTTCGGGCAGCAGTTCAGAGCAGCCTCCTCCCAAACTTCATCGCTCAGTGCCGAAGTCTTAGAAAAGAACCATGATACCAAAAGTTACCTGAGCTGTTATGCAAGATGCTCCTCTCACTCATTTACGTGTGCATTTGGAGCATCTCCTCTGACTTTGGTGGGCTGATTGGTATAAAACACACTATCTTGCTCTGTGCAATTAATCACGATGTGCATTACTAACAATGCACTGGGAACAATTTATCAAGCTTCTTCCCATTTTCCTGTAAACAGACACACTGACAAGCCCTTACTGCATCTCTGCTGGCTGTATTCCTTCCCCAGGTATGTTTCTGTAAGGCAGGTCACAGTAGCAGCTGTCTTCGTCATCACAGTGAGCTCTCATTCATGTAAAGTCACCGCTTTTTTGAAGCAGATAAGATTTTGAGAGGTGTTTATGGCACAGGTGGACAAGGTGCTGAGGGGCATGGTCTAGTGTTTGATAGGAATGGTTGGACTCGATGATCCAGTGGGTCTCTTCCAACCTTGTTATTCTACGATTCTATGATCCCAGCCCAAGCCGGGTGCCACATGTTGAGACCAGCATCTAGACCAACGGAAAAACATTTGGAATTGCGACTTAGTTAAAAAGGTTTTAAATACTGATGTGAGTTCTAGTGAAAGGAGTCACATTGCAAAATAACAGTTGAGCTTCACAAGCTGATTAGATTATCACTCCAGCATGTTTGTATTAGCAGTGCTGGATGGCCAGGTCCCCACTGCATTAGTAGCTTGAGTTCTTGCAGTTCTTGACCTTCCACCCATGCTGACAATGTGCTAGACTGGATTCAAAGTAAGCTTTGGATTAAGTTAGAAATGTCAGTGTTAGAGGAGACATCATTAGCTGACCTTTGAAGAAAATTTTTAGTTTCCCAGGACTTATGAAACAGTGTGGGGGCATCGAATGGGCATTGTGATCCAATTTACCTCAAAAAGTACCTCAAGAGAGTCCTCCCCAGCAAAGTCCTGCCCAATTCTCTCTCATATCTTCTCCACCAGAGCAGTTTATCTTTCAGTACTTTTCAGCAGCTCCTTCCTCCGGGAGATGCCTTTCATCAGAGACGTGTTTATCATGGAAAGCGTCATTGGGCACTGGAACAGGCTGCCCGGGGAGGGGGTTGAGTCACCTTCCCTGGAGGTGTTTAAGGCACAGGTGGACGAGGCGCTGAGGGACATGGTTTAGTGTTTGATAGGAACGGTTGGACTCGATGATCTGGTGGGTCTCTTCCAACCTGGTGATTCTATGATTCGGTGTTTGTTTCCATGGCATCCTGCAGCTTCGGCTGGAACACCAGATTCCTATGTGCCCCTAAACCATGCTGAGGGCCTGAGGGGCGCGGATTAGGGGCAGATAGGAATGGTTGGACTCGGTGATCCCGGGCGTCTTTTCCAACCTAGAGATTCTGTGTGATCAGTGCGTACAGCGCCAGGTCCCCGCCTGCAATCGCACCCTTCTGCTTCTCCAGCTCGGTCTCAGCTGGCGGGGTGGGAGCTCTGTGGGATCCCTTGTCCCCTGCAGGAGGCACCATCACGCCGCGGTCACGCAGCACCGAGTCTCGGGCTCGCCGCCCCGGGGAGGGCGCTGCGACCCCGCCCGGCACAGAGCGGATAGGGACCGGCCGCCGCCACACACCGCCCTCTGCCGGCGGCGGGCGGGACTGCGGGGGACGGGGACGGGGGACATAGGGCAGGGGACAAGGGGACAAGGGGACACGGGGACACGGGGACAAGGGGACACGGGACGGGGGGACGGGAGACGGGGGGCAGGGGGACATGGGATAGAGAGACACGGGACAGGGGGACATGGGACAGGGGATGGGGACAGGGGGACACAGGACAGGGGACATGGGGACAGGGGATGGAGGATGGGAACAGGGTGACAGGGGACATGGGGACACGGGACAGGGAGACGGGGGATGGGGACAAGGGAGTGGGGGAACAGGACACATGGGGACACGGGACAGGGGGACGGGGGGCAGAAGGACATGGGACAAGGGATAGGGGCACAGGGGACATGGGGACACAGAATGGGGAGACATGGGACAGGGGCACAGGGACATGGGACGGGGGACACAGTGACAAGGGCTCAGAGGACATGAGCACAAGGAGCATAAGGACACAGACATACATGGGACAGGGAGGGACACAGGGGGCACGGGGACATGGGGCAACATGGAACAGGGGAGACCCAGGGACAGGGGCACAGGGAACGTGGGCACAGGGACAGGTCCCCTGTTTAGGCACTGATCCAGATGTGCCAGCTGGAACCAGGCCCGTTAGCTGGGCAGCAAAGCTCCTAGTCCCCAGCTCACTGTTGGGGTGCATCTGCAGCCCAGTGGGATTTCTCTGCCTGTGACGCTGCAATCTTCCTCTTAAGAGAATTTGCTCTATAAACAGTCTGGCTGTAAAACCCGGGGGGACAGTAGCACCAGTCCTGGAGGCAGCTGCCCCCACATGCCTAATTTTAGGAGCTTTGCGAGGGTGTGGAGCATCCTTTCTAAATATTCCTGTTGCTGGATCCATATCACGGCACAGCAACGTGTTCTGACTTCCCTGTGCTGGATGCTGAGGACCAACAGCAGTGGGTGGCAGGTCTGTTTAAAAGTGCATCTCTCCCCCAAAAGCAGATGATGTGGCTGATGATGCATCTCAGTAGCTTTTCTGGGATGGAGGATGCAAGTCAACCTAATTATATTAACAGAAGACAAATCGATGCCCTGGCAATGCTGGTCCCATTCTCTAGCCAGAACACGTCAAAACTCATCTTCAAAATGCATCTTGAGTCAAAACTGCCTTCGATCCATGGGAAGAACCACACTTGCTGGCCTTGTCAGCTGCAGGGATGAACACCTCTCATTGCGGGATTTTCATCACATACAGAACTTTATGCCAAAATCAAGTGTTTTGAGAGGAGGAGGAGACAGTACATACGTGACACAGCCTGAATGTCCTCTTTGCATGCAGGGTGAGATAGGGATCCCATGGAAAAGCTAAAAACAGGGTCATGAATTAAAAGCTGTGTTAAAAACAGTGTTTGTGTGAGCTGGCTGATTAAGACCACAGAGATAATTATAACACCAGATTCTCGGTCTCTGCAGCGGTCCATGTTTTGTGATGCTCCAACCTGAGACAGACAGTATTTCCTAATTTGGTAGGGTGGGGAGAGGCAGCTAAGTGACGGTGAGGAGCCAAGACAGGCCGGTGGGCAGGGATGGCATCTCTGGAGCATCAAGCAATGTTGTGTTGGAGGTTTTGCAGCTGCAGGATTGTGGGGTGCAGTTTTTAAGAAGTTTATACCACTGTCCAGCTGCACAAAGCTTTTTAGAGGTCAGCGAGAGACCCAGCACATCTGGGCTGGAGAATCTGTCCCTTGCCAAGCACCAGACTCCAGAGCTCTCAAGTACCTTCAGGACAAGATCTCCAGGTGTTTTCAATTGCCAAACCCATATTTTCCCTGTCTTTGCTCTGGGAAACAGATGGACCTTTCCATCCAAATTACTATTAATACTATTTCAAAACTGTATTAATAATGAAAGCAGCTCACTAGCATTTCAGAGAAAGTAGGTAAAGCTTGCTAAACTTCCCTGTAACTGTAAACAGGAGTTTTTGCTGTGAGAAGTGCCAGGCAGCATCAGAAACCAACAGGCTGCCCCGGTTCCTCCAGCCTGGCAGCTGAGATATCAGCTGGAGGAGCTGGCAGCACACAGACTGGCTTTCCTACCAGAGATCAAGCCTGGCAAGCTGGTTTAGTGGCCTGCCTGTGTCCCACAGAAAGCACTCAGGAAGATGTCACCAGTGATGAAACTGCTGACAACCTGGCGTACTCCACTGGGAAAATGATCCTTCAGAAAAATTTCAGCCAAGTCAACTTTTGAGGCCCTATGCCCAAGCAACCATAACAAGCCGTGCTGAGCGCTGATGATGCGTTCCAAGCTGTGCTGAGCGATGCCTACACATGGCAAGCCATGATGAGCAATGACAAGATGTGATGAGCCGTGACAAGCTGTGCTGAGCCGTGACTACACGGGCCGAGCTGTGCTGAGTGATGACAACGCATTCCAAGCCGTAACGAGCTGTGCCGAGCGATGATGACGTGTTCTGAGCTGTGTCTACACGTGCCGAGCTGTGCCAAGCAATGTTAGGCTGTGACAAGCTGTGATGAGCTGTCCTGAGCCATGCCGCGCAGCGTCGAGCGATGCCTACATGTGCTGAGCTGTGCCAAGTGATGCCAAGCTGTGATGAGCCGTGCTGAGCGGTGCCTACACGTGCCATGCTGTGCTGAGCGATGCCAAGCCATGCCGAGCCGTGCTGAGCAATGCCAAGCCGTGATGAGCTATGATGAGCCATGCTGAGCTATGATGAGCTGTGATGAGCCGTGCCAAGTGATGCCGAGACATGATGAGCTGTGCTGAGCCGTGCTGTGCAGTGCCGAGCAATGCCTACACATGCCATGCCATGACGAGTGATGCCAAGCCATGATGAGCTGTTATGAGCCATGATGAGTGGTGCCTACACGTTTTGTGCTGTGCCAAGCGATGCCGAGCCGTGCTGAGCCGTGCTGAGCCGTGCTGAGCCATTCCGAGCGATGTCTACACGTGCCGAGCTGTGATAAGCAATGAGAAGATGTGATGAGCTGTAACGAGCTGTGCCGAGCGACGACGACGCGTTCCAAGCCGTGCTGAGCCGTGCTGGGCAGTGCCGAGCGGTGCCTACACGTGCCGAGCGGCTCCTCCCCATTCGCGCGGCGGCGGGCGGGTCCTCCTGACCGGAAGGGGGCGCTGCTGGCGGCCGCGCGGCTCCGGCGGCGGCGCCCGTTCCGGGTTGGTGCGCGGCGCTCGGGGCCGGCCCAGGCTGCAGC
>WAAB01016238.1:307471-334118 GCA_013389865.1 Piaya cayana | reverse complement strand
GCCCCGCCTCGCCGGCCTCCCGCGCCGGCCCCGCGCCCTCCTCCTCCGCCCGCAGCCGCCGCCCGGTGCCGCCATGCCCGGGCCGGCCGCCGGCAGCCGCGCGAGGGTGTACGCCGAGGTGAACAGCCTGAGGAGCCGCGAGTACTGGGACTACGAGGCGCACGTCCCGAGCTGGGGGTAAAACGCCCCGCGGGGAACCCCCTTCCCCTTCGGCCCTCGGGGCGGCTTCCCGGCCCCCCGACCCTCCGCTCTGGGGTGTCCCGGGAGGCTGGGAGAGACCCCCCCGCCCCAGCCCTGCCAGGGATCCTCGCTCTCCCCGTTTTGGGGTGTCTCCGAGGGGGTGGGAGAGCCCCCATCCCTGTTAGTGATCCTCTCCCTCCCCGTTTTGAGGTGTTCCAGAGTGGGTTGGAGAGCCCCCATCCCTGCCGGTGATCCTTTCTCTCCCCATTTTGGGGTGACCCCGAGGGGGTGGGAGAGCCCCCCTGTCCCTATCCCTGCCAGTGATCCTCTCTCTCCCTGTTTTGCGGTGTTCCAGAGGGGGTAGGACAGCCCCCCCCAGCCCACTGTTCTGTCAGTGATCCTCCCCTCTCCTCGTTTTGGGGTGTCCCAGTGAGCTGAGAAAGCCCCCACAGTCCCCAGCCTTATCAGTGATCCTCTCCTTCCTCGTTTTGAGGTTTCCCCAGAGGCTGAGAGACCCCCTTTCCAAGCCTGCTGCACAGAGGGGTTGAGAGAGCCCCCCATCCCCAGCCCATTGTCCTGTCCTTTGTTTTGGGGTGTCCCAGAGGGGGTGGGAGAGCCCCCCCAGCCCACTGCTCTGTCAGTGATCTTTTCCCTCTTACCTGTGTTGGTGTGTCCCCTGGCAGCTGAGAGGGGCTGAGAGAGAGCCCCCCATTCCCCACCCACTGCCCTTTCAATGATCCTCTCCCTCCATCCCCTCTCCGTGCCCGCAGCAATCAGGACGACTACCAGCTAGTCCGCAAGCTTGGGCGGGGGAAGTACAGTGAGGTCTTTGAGGCCATCAACATCACCAACAACGAGAGGGTCGTTGTGAAGATCCTCAAGGTGAGTGTCCCGTTGGTGGTGGAAGGGGCTGGTGGTGGCTGGAAATGAGGGGGAGAGGAGCTGGATGGGCAAGGCCAAAGGACTGTTGGATCTCCTCTTTTACCCCAAAACTCTTTTTGTCTCATTAAGGACACTAGGATGGTGGATTTGGAAATGGATTTGCTGTTTCTGGTGCTGTAGTGATGTTTTCATGTCTCCTGCCCAGCACAGCTCTGGGCTGAGAGCTCCTCTGGAGGAGGAATGCTGCGAGTCCTGATGTTTGAACAGTGTGGTGTGTGTGGCCTGTGTTTAGTAAATCTTACCTGGCAGTGTGTGTCTAAAACAGCCAGGGACTACCATGTCAACAGGAATGTGACCCTTGGAGGTGGGGGATCCTTCTGTTAACCTCTAGGCAGCTGGCACGTGGCGTTTCCAGAGTCGGGCTGTGGGATGCTCTGCAGACCAAAAAAAACCAGGCAAAATTTTATATTCAGTCCTTTAGAGGATCTTACATGGAAAAGAACTTTGCCATAAAAAGACCAAAAACACCATGGAAACTTTAGGAGACTGAAAGAGGCCATCTGAAGTTAGTCAGTGTTGGTGACCCATATTTTCATGAGTTGACCCTAGTGTGGTCAGGCTGTGGGGACCTTCATGCAGCAGTAATAGGTTGTGGTTGAGATGGGTGAATGCAGGGGTTAGCCGCTGCAGTGTTTGGTACTGAAGCATCATGCTTACAGTGAGCTGTGGTTACCGTCCTGGCAGCATTGATGTTAGGGGGTAGATCAGGGGATTTAAAAAGGTTAGAGTTGAGGTGCTTTTGGGTTTGGCTTGGGTGACACTTGTGACTGCCACTTGTTGGACCAACAGCACTTGTCACTCGTTCCCAGGAGCACGTGGGGGCCAATGTCTGACCAAGGGTGTTCTAAGAATTCGGGCATGTGTTAATCCACAGTGTGCAGGGAGGCCTCAGTTTAACCCACCCTTGCAGCCACTGAGACTCGCAACTACCTGGGACGTGCGTTTCCCTGCAGGGCTGTGGCGTTAAGGCATTTGCTAGATCCACTCTGACAGTGTGGCTACCTGTCTGGTTTTGTCTTTGCTGATCTCTCTGCTTGCTCACTCCACCTGCTTCCTTGGGATCTTCCTTGGCTTCCCAGGCAACTTGCCACTATTTGTCTGGCCACCACTCCGAGGCAAGGTGTGATCTCCCATCTGCCTCTGGGATGAGGTCCACACCCCTCTGCTTTGGCTGTGGGCGAGGTGGTGTTCAACAGTGCCATTTGGGAAAGCCCCTGTGGCTGAGCCTGATATTAAGGCAGAGTGGTGAGGCCCACATGTCCTTGACATGCTGTGTGGGCCTCCTGCTCCTTTGGATGCTTTATGTGGTTTCGGGGTTCGTTTTTTTAAGCAGGGACAGATGGGAGTTTCTGCTATGAGAGTAGTCAAAGGTAAGCAGTGCAGAGCTTGGTTTTAAGGTACGATGGCTTGTGTCTGGTCTGGGGAAACTGTGTGCTTCTACATGCTGCTCTGGAGCCCCTGATAGTCTCTTCAGGGCTGCTGTGGTTTGTTGAGACCCTAGGTCTTGACCCACACAGAAAGGCACCACAAGGCTGAGAAGACACTGCAAGGGAAGTCAGAAACCTTCCTCCTCGCTTCTTCCCAGCCTGCAGAGCCTTCCCTGGAGCGATGCTTCTCTCCCTGTGGCAGCCGAACTCTTGTCATGTCTGGGGAGCCTGTCAGCACTGGACTGTGAGTCAGCTGGCAAGAGTCATCTGAGGGCAGCTGGGTGCTCCTTCTCCTTGGGGCCTGAATATGTTGCCTTAATGCCCTGCGAGCAGGGGACTGGATTGTCCCAGATTTGAAGTGGATAGTGTTGCCACCGGTTGCCCTGGCTCCCCATACTCACATTAACATGCAGACGGCATTCCTGTGAGTGGGCAAGGAAAAGCAGAAAGTCCAGATAAATAAAGATGAACTTTTCTTGTAAGAAAGCGAATCAGTGAAAAGTGAATTTCAGAGCGCTGTGTTGTGTAGGTTATGAAGACCTATGAAGTCTGGCAGTAATATCACTCTGATCTGTGGAAAGTTTGGTTTCCTGTAGCTAGACTCAAACTTAATTGCAAATGTAATTACATGTATCTGCAGTGGAACCTTAGCAAAGAGGCTGGGTCTCTGCTTCTCCTAATTCAGGCCGCATCCTGTGAGGTAGGAAGTGTAACCAAAAGTCTTCATTTTTTTTGTGTGGCTGTTAGGGTGGGACAAAGGGGAAGGCTGTTGCCAGGCAATGGATGTTTAGCACAGTTGCTCCTTTATGGTTTTTTTTTGAGATGACAATTTATGTTATGCATTAAAGTGATTTTCAGAAAGAGTCACTGTTTTAATAGCTGTGCCTCATGGGAAGTGCCTGGTGTCTCTTCCCAGCCTTGGTCTTTGAAGCAGCTGAGCTCAAGTTAGCATGTAGCAAGTACTTCCTCTGCCTTTTTTGATCCCCTTCTTTGGTGTTGTGCTACCTGAACATCTTGTACCCTCCTCCCGAGAGGTCAGGAAATGTGATCACCCTTTCTCTGATGCAGAATGGAGCTACAGAGATTTCCTGTATGACTTTGGGCAAGTCCCTTACATACCTTTGACAAAGCTGGGGCTAGAGCATAGGTCCTAGTCTGGTGCTGCATAGATGAAATAACTGCTCTTCCTCTTCTGGCAGCCACTTGCCTTGTTTATTTAAGTGCCCTGTGAAGACTTCAGCATTGGACAAGGCTAGGGAGCTAATGGCTGGCTGATTGATATCACAGTGCCCCAGGCCTTTTGGGCTTGCATAAAGCAAGATGCCCTGTTTCTCTGGCCAGTACACAGCATTGACATTTTATTCTGCCACCTCAAGTGCAGGCCTAGGCATAATCCTGCAGATGTACTCATGCCATTAGTTGTGGTCATAACGTGTGTCAGCAAAAGAGCAGAATTAAGATCATGCAGATGACTAGAACATTAGCATTTGCTGGGTCAAATGCCTTTAATTGCAAATACGATGTCACTTTTTCCAGGAAAATTCTGCAGCTTCTTTAAGAAAAGGCAAATGAAGCAAGCAAGTTGCTTCTCACTCCATTGGGTAGGATAGTGTGTGCAAGACAGTGAGACTGGAGCCCTGGTTTGACACACAGACACCCCCTGCCAAGTGTTCTCAAAAAACTTATCTCAAAGTGAGGCAGAGGACACCTCTCCCCACCTTTTTAGACTTCTTGAGGAGCAAAGATTCAGCAAAAAAAGTCAGCTGTGCTGCTGCAGTCCCTAGCTGGTGTAGGAGGCTCTTGCGGGCTTTTTGATCTGGTTGGCCTGAGTGCAGCTGCAGGCATGCTTCCCACATGCTTAGAGGAGGGCCAAGCCAAGAAGAGGGAATGTGTGAACATGTCCTGTACGTGCTTCTGTGTCTTGCTTAAATTCGATGCTAAAGTTTGACTCCTGGGATGAGTTCTGACGTTCCTTGGCACAGACAAAGGAAGTTTAAGACATCTTTGTTTCCAGTGAGTCATGTATCGTCTGCATCCAGTGCAGGTATATAAAGTGCAGCTCTGATCTTTTGTATCTAACCACATAGAGATTTTTGTTGGACCACTGAGGTCGGTCTGCCAGTCTCCTTGTGTTCCTTAAAAGTGAATTGTCCATTCTGGGCTAACAGTGTTCCTGGGGGAACAGCATTGCGGGTTGCCACTCTAAAAGCCAAAACACAAACTCTCCACATTGCTTGTTACTTTTGTGGGTGATTCTTTGTGGTGAGGATGCTGCTGTTAGCTACAGCTGTAGGTAACTGTTGGTGAGCATCAGCTGTATTGCAGCATCCTTTGCAGCCCATCCTCTTGTACTGATTATTGCCATCTGAGTTCCGCTCAAGGTGGAAATTACAGCATCCATATTGCCAGCTCTGTGCAGGAGGAGTCCTGCTTTCCTGAGCACCTGTGTGTCTATGTACACTCTGCTTGCCTGTGAAGCATTAAACCCATCACATAAAGAGACTCTTTTGTCTTCTTGTGTGGTTACTATCTTTATAGGCACTGCATATAGGCAGAGGTTAGAGGAAGAATGTAGGAGAGGGACCAGTGAAATGGAGGTGCTGCAGAAGTGATTAAATAATCCTTTTCTCCTTTACTGGCTTTTGTCCCTCTGTGCTGAGTCCGTGCACTGGAACTTTCAACCATGTACGTGGTTTCACAAGTGCATTCTTGTTTGTTTGGCTTTGGTTTTCCTCTGTTCCCCATTTTGGGCTGTGTGAACCTCCAGAGCTGCTCCTCATACCAGGCACTGCAGCAAGGTCCTTCCAGTGTTGAACTCAAATTATCACTGTAGTGGCTAAAGAATCATATGGGGAAGGTAGTACCGTGGCTGGTAAATTTTCTTGTGTCTCTGCAAGCTTTATAGCCCACATTTGTCAACATGTTCTAGATAGGGGCTGAAATGACTCCCGTGCTGGTGAGCAGAAGGGATTGCACTGGGAAATAGGATTGGATGATGTTGGTCCCTCAGGCTGGAGCTTTTGACTGCATCGGTCACCTTCTACCAAAGCCGTTCAATGCCTGTTCCTGGTAGCTGTGTGTCTCTCTTGTTCCTCCTGCGTTTGCATGCACTGAATCAGCTCTCCCTGGCCCACTTCCTCCTCTGGCAGTCTTGAAACGAGCCCTTTTGCAAGAGAGCTGGTTACACAGCTCTTGTCTTTTAAACACCAGTTGCTCACACTGAGCTTGACGCAGTCGGCTGCTGGAGTCCAGCCTCCTGTGGAGATGACACCAACTGAGATGATCCCAGGTGTCTTGCAGAGGCCTGGAGATGCCACTGATAACTCTCACAGTGGTGTTCTAGCACCAAGGAACAGGTGAACTGCAAAACTGCAGCTTCTGTGAAGAAGAAGGCAAGTTACAGCACTGTGTCTGTATGCAGTGGCTGTGGGCAAATCCTGAACTAATGATTCTCATCCCTTGTAATGCTGGGGCTTGGTTGATGTTCATCTTCCCTTTTGCTGGCTGCTGAAGTCTTGACACATTGTGAGCAGTCCTGAAACCCCAGGAGAGCTGTTTTGGGGTGCATTGTGGAGGGAGAAAAGGCATTCTGGAGGAAAGAACAGTACTGCCCATAAAACACGTGCTGGTATATTGTACCAAACTTAAATAAACAAACATAAGTACTTTAGTATTTACAGGGTTGTCTTCCCCCCACCCCTTTTCTAAAATTCAGGAGCAGCTCAGGAAACTTTGAATTCCCATAATGGAAGTTGTAAGACACAAACAACTGACAGAAAATTAACAGAAGTGGGCTCCTTGATTTTGTAGTTCTTCTGAATACGATTATTTGGTTTCCCAGCTGATGTCTGGCAAAATAAGCACTGCTGCTCTGAAGCCAATTTTCCTATTGAGCAATTGGCATCAGGCTTTATAGGATGATTATTGTGATCCTTTTGATAATACTTGCTAGAGACGAATGAGCTTTAGTGCCAGCTTTTAAATGTTTAAAGCCTGTCGTAAGGATGCTGCTTGGGACTTTTGCTGGTCCTGGATGTTGCGTGTTGAGATTTCCCTGCTCGTTCTGTGAAAGCATCATGGTGTTTCCAGACTATTCAGGTTTGGTTAGCAAAGAATAGATCTTCTTCTTTATGGGATGGTGGAATAAGTTACTTAGTTTCTTGCAGATTTATATATTTTGACTGCTAAACCTTCTTCCCTGCTGTGCTAACCCGAGTTCATTTTCAGAGCACCTGCTGGGCAAAACCCAACACCTTCTGTGACTCCTTCAGAGCAGCACATGCACTCCTCAGCTGGCTGTGTGTGTGCGCTGCCTGGCTGACTGCTTTTGGCTTTATGCTTCGGATTTAGCTCATATTTCATATGCTTTCCTGGTCACTGCTTTTCTTGCTCAATGTGCAAATACATGCAGAACTTCAGGTAAAAGAATTATTTTCTCTCTTTGCTTGAATTCAAGCAATGGGTGAGAGGTTGTTGGGGAAGACTGGAACCGAAGCATCTAACAGAGAAATGTACTCCCTTTGCTTTAGAAACCAACCAAAAAAGCTGATTAACCAGGCAGCCATTTTTTTGTTCAAGACAGGAAGTTATGGTTGCGGCCTTGTTTTTTAGCAAACAAAGTTTAATTCTCCCAGCTGGTGTTTGCTGCAGCCAGACTCCTTCACTGCTTAAAAGTTTATGTGATCTCATAGAAAATAACCCAGAATCTGATCTCTCAGTCACAGAAAGGTGTTTTCTTTTGCATCTACCTGACTGCAAAGCAGCTTCTATCCCATGCCATTTGTCACCCCTGCAGAGGAATGGCATCACATGATGCTATCCAACCTTTGAGCAAAGGCAGCCGGCATAGCGCTGGCCACTCTCACTGCCTCTTCTGCCTGACTTTTCAAGTGTTCTGAAGCACCCTCACAGGATCCTTCTGGCTGGTAGCATGGGAAAGCTGTTGGTGGCTGGCTGGGGTGACTGTCATCAAGTGAGAGCTGCCAGGCCCAGCAGAGACTATCCTCCAGTGGCTGGAGGTCACCTTATCCTCTGCTTGTAATGGACAGTCATGAGCTTCATGTTTTGTCTCCACTCTCTACAGCCACCTCGCTTCCAGTTTGCCTGAGGAAGGAAGCAATTTCCTGGGAAACTGGAAAACTGGCTTGTGCTAGACAGTGATGTTATTCTAAGGATACTGCTGCAGTTGAAGTAATTAAACCCCTCCCAGTGTAGACACGGTTAAACTGAGACATGTCTTTTAGCCTGGTTTCCTATGGAAACAAGCCTTATGCAATCCTGATATCTGTCAGCCTTCTCTCCCTCTTCCCCCCAGTAGTTTTTGCACTGGTTGACCAAATCCAACCAAATGCAACAGAAATCTCCAAGCTGTCAAGTATCTACAGATTTCATGGGGGGACTCTGTCGGATTCTATCTTAAAGGGAAACGCTGCAGTGAGGGTTTGACTCATACAAGTCACTGGAGAATCCCAGCATGAGGAAATCTTTGAAAAGTGCAAACAGGTGGAATAGGAGTCTGCACCTGTATAAAATGTCACCTTGCAAACACAGGTGGAGTAGTTTAAGGAGCAGTTAATTTTGCCTAGATGCCTGCTCCATTTCTCTGCTGGGAATCCCCCACCCAGGGCAAGGGGAGCAAGCTTTTTGGGAAACACAGCCTGAAATGCTGCTGTTCATAGCTTGGTTTAATAAAATAGCCTTGAGTAAGTATTGTTAAAATACTCTGGCTGCAAGGGCTGGTGTTCTGAAAGCTATTCCTGCTGGGAGAGGCAGATGGTTGGAGGCTGTAATAGCTTCAGTTAGTTCACATTTAATCCATGTGCATTTGGAGTCAACATCCTTGGAGAGACAGATCGGGTGACTCCGAGAGACAGTTGTAGCAACCCAGACTTAATCCTGGTGCTTGGAAGATGTGCTGCTGATTGCCTGTGGTTTCAGCAGGCCTGGGGACAGAGGGAAGTCAGCAAAGTTTCTGTGGTTGTGAACGGTTGGCTCCAGTGCACCACTGGCCTTGCACTGGAATGGTTTGCACAAAGGTATTTGACATGCCAGATGCAAGAGCTTCGGCTTGGAATCGGTTACCGGGCTCAGTTACTGAGCCCCAATGTTGTGCTTTTGTGTAGCAGAGGGTGTTTGCAGTTGTGGCAACAGCATGGGACAACACATGGGTAGGAGGTAATGTATAGCTGGGGAGTCTGGTATGGTGAAAGCTCTGCAGGGTGGAGGCCAGCAGTTGCCACTGTTTTCTCCTGCAAATGTGAAATGTGGCATTGCTTTCCAAGGAGCTTACAGGCAATAGCTTTTCCTCTAAGATGACATCATTTCAGCCCAGGGCATTCCTTCCCACCTCATCCCTATTTACCTAGTGGTACAAAATCCTATCCTGACCACTGGCTACAGACAGGAAGAGCACTCTGACAATGCCTGACTCTGCAATGAGCAGGGCTTCCCATACCCTGACCCTGCCCAGCGGCTCAGGGGGTCCTGCCCCAGCCCACAGCACAGTGGAGGTGCTGTAGCCATGTGTGGATAACCTGGCCTGAGCTCCGCGCTACTACTGCTGCTTAGCAGGCAAAAATGCAAACAGTGAGTGGCTTTTAACTCTCCCTCTTGCTGAGACAGTGTTTGCTAGTGTGTCTTCCATCAGTGATGTCAGAGATGCTGCTTTTGGCGATTATCTGCAGGCATTTCATGGAAAACAGACCAACTTTCTTCTCTCCTTTTTTTCCAAAAGTCACTGCTTCCGTCTGCTCATGCCTTTTAATAAGTGTATGGTGGGTAGGGGTAAATTTCTGGTGGAGATCACACAGGGCATCATTTTCCCATCCTGAAGAAGGTGGAAATGTGGAAGTGACTGGAAGACATCATCTTCTGCCCCATTGGGAGTGGTGGTTGCTGTGGCAGGAGAAAAAGAAATCTTGGAGGGATATCCTCCCCTATCTAGCTGATGCTAAAGGCCCTTGAAATAACTACAGTACAAAGGAAAGGCATTTCAAAGTGGGCTTTGGGTCCTCTTGGCTGTGTTCAGGTGCTGTTTCAGCTCCTAGTCAGGTGCAGGTGTCACGGCAGAGAGGCTGCAATGCCTGTCTGTCAGTAGCCAGGCCATTCAGCAAGCACCTTTGGGATGGCAGTGGCTCAACTCCCTCTTTGAAGTGTCTTGGAAAACAGCTTGTGTGTGCATCTGCCTCGCTAGACAAGCAGAGCAACAGAATTACGTCCTCTAATTCTGTCTTGGCCTTCTGGTAAGATCAGTGCATGTGGGCGACACAAGGATGGTGTCTGTCCCCATGCTGACATAAATGAAATTAGTCCCTAATGAGGCATCTTCCTCTCAGGTGCAGAAATGTAGCCCTTACTTCTCCTGATTTCCATCCCCCTGCTCTGAATGCTTTTCCCTATCTGTTCAGCCTCCTACCGGCTCCAGCCCTGTCTGAGTACATTCCTGGGGCTGCTGGTCGCCCTTCTCCAGCAAACCCTGCTCCGTTTTGCTCCAGTTCTGGCTGACAGCTGCGGTGGCCCTGCTGCCGTTTTCCACCATGGCTTTATGAGGTGCTGACGCTCCCTGTGCCGGCATCGGTGTTATTTTTGGCACTTTGCTTCAGGCTGAGATTCTCATCTTTTGGCTTGGAAGTTTAGCGCCTGCCTTTTTACTTGGAAGAGAAGGGCAGGATTCAGATCTGAAGGTTTCAGCCACCTGAAGAGCCTAGAAAGATGGCATATTTTATCACTTATATAAATGCCATATTTTTCCACTATATAAAAAGCTTCTGTTCCTTCTTCCGTCTGCTTGTGTGTTCCTGTGAGAGGTCTGAAACCGGGAATTGCCTTGGATTTGCCTGTAACAGGAGTGTGAATTGCCCCATCGGCACTCTGCAGCCATCATTGAAGTGGGAGGCTGCAGCAATGGTGAGGCAGCAAGTGTGAGCTGTTGAGCTCTCCTGGCTCCTTGTCCTCCATGTAGATATCTGATAACGTGTGTCACTTTGGTAATGTGCCTAATATGTCCTTGCCATTCACCGTTACTCCCCTCCTCCTCACACACTGGCCTCTGTGCTGGATGGTTAATGTTTTAGAAATCCAAATGTCTGGAGAGGAGTGTTGTCATCAGCAAACCTCACAGATAGGGCCAGAGCTTTACCAGCCCCTGCAAGATGTCTCTGCAGCGATCCTCAGTGGTACCGGTGATGCAGGAGGGAATGTTCCGGCTGTTAGACTCAGTGACTCGCAACTGGTGATGCCCACAGTGGTCATTAGTCAAGGCTCATTAAAAAAGTCTCACCTCTTAGCTGCTCTAAGCTGACTTTCCTTTCAAGCAGGCACAGAGCTAGAGTTGCCCTCAGAGTGGGTAAGTTACAGAAACAATCATTCCTTTGCATTGAAGTGAGCTGCTGGATCAGCAAAGTGTAAAAGCTAACCCAGCCTCCGAGCTCCTGCCTTGGGAGCAGCTGTTCTTTGTCACTCTCTGCAGGGTGATGTCCAGAGAAAAGCTTACTTTGCAAAGGGAGTTCCTGGGACTGCACAGATCCAAGGAGTCAAAAACTGTTTAAAATGTTTGTAGGCTTTAAAAATAATCATGGTATATGGATGAATGGCATGCAGTTGGATCTATGCTCCTGAGGGGATTGCAAAAGATGCGTGCACATAGTTAGGCATAGCGGTACTGAGCTTAGTAGAGATCTTGGGGTTGGAGACTTTCAGCTTGTAGTTTTGTTGGATTAAAGTATTTGTTGTGAAATGGGCTAGGATTAAGGAGTAAAAAACTAGTTTGTGCTGGTGAACAAAAGCTAAGATGTGAGGTTCACCATGCTTGTCCTGTGTCTCTAAACACATAACATAGAATGAGTGTGCTGAGATTTCTACATAGCAGTCCAAGGTGCTTTTAACCACAGTTACTGAAGTTAGAATTATGTTTGTCTGGAGTGGTTTGATTTTCCTCTGATGAGTGAAAAGCTTTCAATGATGAGAAGAAAATGTTAGTACATAGCAGGTGTCTATCTCCTCTTTGAAGCTAAAAATGTTCCCCTGTGAGGGTGGGAGAGAAGAGTGGAGATGATGTGTTCCTGTCCAAATCGGTGGCAGAAATCGGTATTAATTTATGAAAGGACTCTCACTTCTAATTTCTTTTATCTATTTAAGCCAGTGAAGAAAAAGAAGATAAAACGCGAGGTTAAGATTCTGGAGAATCTGCGTGGTGGCACCAACATCATTAATCTGATTGACACTGTCAAGGATCCAGTGGTAGGTGCCTGTGTGTCTTGGCCTTGCCCCTCTGCTGGCTGCAGGCATGAGGCAAGCACTGCTGCATGACTTCTGCTCTCAGCTTGGGTTAGATGTTACCTGTGCCCATGTCTTTGAGCTAGCCAGAGGCGAGCAGTGTCCAGCCCATTAGGGTCTCCTGAGGTGGGTTGGTTTCTATGGGCTCGTGTTCCTCCCCATGTTCCTCAGACTCTTTAGCACCTCTTCTGTGTCTTCTATGCATTGCCCATGGCTGATGGAGGAGAAAAGTTTTGCACCCCTACAGATTTTCTGTAAGAAAGCAGAGCCTCCACCCTTCCAGCTTCTGCCTCACATCTTGAACATAAGTATTTTCCAGGGCATTTGGATGTTAAGCAGCATCCTTCTGATTGCTGTCCTGCTTTGTGACCAGAGGTCATATCCTTTGCCATGATTACCCCATTCCTGGGAAGTCTTTTCAGACTAGCAGCTGGCTGAGGTCTGTGACTCCCAGCCTACTGGCAGCCACAGAGAGGAAATGACGCTGCTGTAGCGCTGGCAGTCCTGGCTGACCTTCCTCTTGCCATGGGCTGTGAGGCCTTAGCTCCTGGTGACACCTTTTGCCTTGTGCAGTGCTGTCTCTGCTCCATGGCACCAGGAGGAGCAGCACTGGCCAAAATGCCATGTGGATGCTTGCTGCATGGGGCGTAAGCAGAGCTTGCCTCTGCCTGCTGTGGGAGCAGGGCTGTGTTTCTCTGTCCACTCTTCACAGTGAGGGCTGGGTGGGAATGAGAGCTTTCTCAGCTCTCTTGGAGAAGACAAAGGTCAAGAGGGTGTTTTAAACCATGTCTCTCTCTCTCCCTCTTGCAGTCAAAGACCCCTGCTCTGGTGTTTGAGTACATCAATAACACGGATTTTAAGGTGAGTCTGCCTTGGTGTGGAGGGAGGAGGCTTCCCATTTATCCCAAGAATGCTGTGATCTTGGGTTGTCAGATTCTCCTCAAGAGCTATGGGAGGATTTTAGGGCTTTACTTATGCCAACTTCACCTTCCTTTCCCTATGTAAATTAGAAACCTGTAAACAGGCTCTAGATGAGAAGGAATAAAAAGATTGTGTGCTGAATTGCTTCCCAACTTTGAGGAGTAAGTTCAACAGTTTAGATAGTCTTACTCCACTCTCAACTTAGTAATTGCTGCTGTGCTATATATTCAGCCCAAGTTAATCGCTGTGCTGTGATACTCAGTTTACAGCAGTGCAGCTGAGGGAGCAGGTGGCACCAATTTGTGCTGGAATCCTTCAGACCTGAGGACTGTGGGGTGGCAGAGGCTGGAGAGGGCATCACCCACTTCCAGTGGGCCTAGTAGTGGTGGACTGAGCAGTCTTGAATACATCTTAAGAGCTTGTCTGCTTCCCTGAGGCTGCAGCATTTTCCCTGTCTCTTATGATTTCTGGGGAGCTCCAAGTGGTATCGCACCTTCCCGAAACAAGGGTCCTTCTATCTTAGTTTAGCTCTGACTTCCTGTGAGACTGAAGTGCTTCTGGCTGGCAGCAGCAAGCTGATACACAAAAGGGATATGTAATTAGCAACCACACCTATTTTAATGATATCTTTGCTTCCCCCATGTGTGTTCTTACCCTAAGTCATTAAGTCAGCAGTGGAGAATTAATTGAGCAGTTGCCATCAGAAAGCCAGCAGTCATCCCCTCCTAAACTGCTTCAGAGATCTCTTTTGTGCCATGTTATGGGACTATGCCTTTTCCTTCCTCTCTTTGCTGGAGCATTCTGTAGGTTCACACCTCATGTGATGAAACTTCAGCAGATGCACCAAACACCCAGAGAAGGACCCTGGGATGGTGTTGGTGGAAAGGAGGCAGCTTGTCTGCTTGGCAGCCCCACACACTCTGAGGCAGCACACGTTGTTTCTGTCCTTCTGCATCTGATCTAGCAAACTGAATCCTGCTGGCTGTACCCTGGGCACAGCCCAAGCTGCAGCCATGCTGGTGCTGGTAGTCTTGGTGCTATTTAATCTCATGTAGAGACTTACTACAGGGGCTAGAATAATAGTAACTTGCCGCAGCATCTACCCTGACAGCTTTGGGCAGGGTGATGAGTGTTGCCTCCATTAAGTAAACAGCCATGAGAGGAGTGATATGTGGTGACCTTTCAGGGCTAATTAAAGCAGGCTTGGTTTGTTTGGGCTTCATTGACATCAGCTGGGCTATTCCAGTGCCATATGCGTGTTGGGAACGCGCCTCTGCTTCTTCAGCTGAGCTAGGGACTCTTCATAAAGCTGATCCTGGAAGTTTTTAGCTTTCTATTTAGAGATTTATTTATTTATTAATACATGGCTTGAGATAAAATAGGTTGCTAGGGCAGCAGCACACCTTGCTGAGGGTTGCTCTTTGTACCTCCTAGTCAAAATGTGATTACACCACTCTGTCGTGTCCTTAGAGGAAAAAATTATCATCAAAGGTATCACCTAGTAATTGAAATATGTTCGTGAAGTAGAGTATTAAGTAGTAACTTGAGGGTGATGGCCAGCAGGGAATCTTAGCTGAAAAATGCAGGGCTCAGAGTACATGGTAGGTCAATTGTCTCAGCCACACTGAGAGCTGTCACAGGCAGTGTCACAGGTACTGTTGAAGCCAGTAAGGCAACATTGGTCTGACCACAGGACAAATGAAAGTGCTCAGCTCTGGCTGCTGTATTTGCAGCAGATCATTTCTAGGCTGCTAGGAGAAAGCCTGGCTCCTGGAGGAAATCCAGATTTGCAGCTGTACAAGTCGAAGACAAAAAGTATTGATGCTTTTGATGTTGATTGGTACAAAGCAGGAATAACTTGTCTTGGGAATGCAAGCATGTCCCCCAGGGCATCCACTATGGTTGTTTGCCTTCAGAGCTTAATTGTAACCTGAATTTCACTAACCATGTATGGGGCGTGTGGGTTGTTTGAGCTACACTCCCATGAGCTCTGCTGCCTGTTTGGGTAGATTCTTGGGGCCGCAGCTAGCTGGCAGATTACAGAGCTGCTGCTACTTACAGGGAAAATGGGGTCTGGCCCTGTTTTGTGGTTGCCTTTCCTGCCCTCCTTCTTCCCCAGGAGCATTGATCTTGCCAGGTGAAGTTGAACAGGATGGCAATTCCCAGAAAGACAAGTTTTAAGCACCTCTTTCACCCCATAGTGTTTGTTACCCAAGCAAGCCATTTAAACAAACTCGTGGAGGGGTTCAGCTGTCCTCTGCTGGCCCTGGGTTGCGCATCAGAGCCATGTGCAACTGAGTTAGGAAATCTATCCCTGCTGTAGCTTGTGGCTATGGCTTTTTTGCTCCCTGCTCACTTATCTGCTTCAGTGGGTTGCTCCGAAGCATTAGGATCATCCCAGCTCATGAGAATACAATGCAGCTTGTGTCCTGGAGGCTGTTAAAGCTCTGCGTGTGTAAGTGACACTTGTATGTTCTCAAATGATTTCCCGGAGTAGTATTGGGGGTGGCAAGACTGTTTGGAGCTGGATCCTGAGCATCTCAGCATGGGCCTAGAGGGGATCCAGGGCTTGGAATGTGAATTTCAATTCCTTGCTGTGGGATTTTTCCAGAAGCTGCCAAGTAGTGTCTGTGATGGGTAGCTGGTTGCAGTGCTGATGCAATCAGTGATTTGGCTGAGCTGTGATTTGATCCTTGTTTGTTAGAAAGGGCAGAGAGGTCTGGTCCTACTGTTGCCCTGTGAGTGTCCTTCCTTGCCCTACCCTGGCATCTCGCTTTGCTTTCCTTGGATGAGAACACAGCCCAAATGGGTCAGGCTGGCACTGCTGCCAATGACAGATATAGAGCAGAAGGCAAATCTGTGGCCAGTTGTGACCTGGCATGGGAAAGCAGCAGGATGACAAGTTCTCCAGCTATCGTGCTGGTGGCATTGTGCAGGTTAAAGTGCACCCTAGATCTTTATCATTTCCACATGAGTAGCTGCAGAAGGACACAGAGAAGGGGAGGGTGGCGAACGTGCATTGGCAACAAGTGCTTTGCTGAGACTCCAAGCTTGTGCTCTCCTTGGCCTCACAAACATTTCTGTGCTGTTGGTTTGCATTAACCTTTGTCCTGGGATAGAGGGAAGCCCCCACAGGTCTAAGGTTGTCTCTACCCTTTGTGCTTCACCACCCCATGCTCCTTTAGGTTGATATTTTCCTCTCTCTGCTCCAACTTGCGCTCTTGGAAGCCTTGCCTCTGTGTTTTCCAATCTTTCTGCTCTGAATGCAGTTGTCACTGTTGTCAAGTCACTCTGATGACTTTGCATGTGAACAGAGTCAAGATCTTCCGTGCCAAATCCAGTGTGCCCTGATGGGCTTGCTGTCTTTGCCTTGGACAGGCAGCCTGCCTGTCTCCTGATGGACCCAAATGGCAGGTCTGAATGATCTCAGCAGCATTTCATGGGAGCTCTTGCATCCTTTCTGGCTTTCCTAGCATGTGGTCCTGGCAGGTGTGAGACAAGGATAGCCCTTGGGAGTGGCAGTATCCATGAGGATCTAGAATGGAGTCACTGGTTAGAGGCAGGTGGGGTGCAAGAAACAAAACTAATCCAAATCCTGAGTATTTATTTTTGCTTCTGCTTTTTTCCCCTCTCTCCCCAAATCTGTTTCAGCAACTGTACCAGATCCTGACAGACTTTGATATTCGGTTTTATATGTATGAGCTGCTGAAGGTGAGTGGCATTGCATATGGCAGTCTGGATGGGGAGACCAGCAATGAGAGAGGCAGTAGCAGGGCTCATGGGGCAGTGCTACTAAGTGATTACTTCTCTTGTGTTCAATGGAAAATCTGTGTCTCACAGCCCAGGAGGGTTTAGGTTTTGGCTTGTTGCTATGAGATATTATAGCCAAATTGGAGACATCTGGTCACCTCCAAGGACTCTCATTTTCTGGGCTCTCATTTTCCTCCGCCAGGGGGGGTTCAGGCTGAACATTACCAAAAAAATTTTCACAGAAAGGGTTGTTGGGCACTAGAACAGGCTGCCCAGGGAGGTGGTTGATTCACCTTCCCTGGAGGTGTTTAAGGCACGGGTGGACGAGGTGCTGAGGAGCATGGTTTAGTGATTGATAGGAATGGTTGGACTTGATGATCCAGTGGATCTCTTCCAACCTGGTGATTCTATGATTCCTACTGAAGGCTAGAGGGAGCTTGAGGCAGCTTGGGATTACAGAGGGAGGGCTGATGAGGTTTAGGTTATCCAGCCTAGGACAAGCAAGACACTGGAACAGCTTCATCCCTGGAAGCAGTTTGTCCAACTTGTTACATGTCTCCTGTACTGGAGATCCCAGGACCACTGTTTTCTGTGACTCATGTCACTGCAAGGATATTCCCTGAGGCCTTGCTATGATGGAAGCTGTTGCCTACTGTGCAGCAGGGGCCCAAGGGCAGTGTTACTTCCCTGGCACTGATGTTTTGGATATTGAATGACCGCAGGCTGTACGCTCCTCCTGCACTGCTGTAGATCTCAGAACATCTGATAGATGTTGATGGATGGATCTCCCTTCCCCATGGAGATGAGAAAACAACATTCTCACTGCCTTGCTCAAGGGAACAGCTGCCGGTGGGGGCGAATGCTGCAAGGTCACAGAGCTGGGGAGCTTATGCGTGCTTCTGCCTTCAAGCTTGAAGCAGCTTCACTCTCATTCACGTGCCATCACTTGCCTTTTGTAAGTGCAAGTTTGCTGCTAAATAAGCAGTACAGAGTTGGCCTTCTAGCTTAAGTGTGTTTTGCAACACAGATGGAAAGCTGTGCTGGAAGGCCGTAGAACTGTACATATATCAGAATCATCCCCTTCCAGGGAAGACAGCATGATCTAGGAAGCACAGGGCTACCCAGGTTGGAGCACTGGGCTTGTCAGCAGGTGGGATGCCTCTCTGCATTGTGTTCTTCAAAGACTGTGCAGGGAACATGGTTTCAGCACCTATGACTGCAGTAGGACAGGAGATCAATACAGCCTCGTTGCCAGCTTGTTACTTCATCACATGCAGCATGAGCTGCAAGTGCCAGTTTGTTGTGTTTGTGTTGCAGCACTTCCTTGTGAACAGGGCACTCTTGTTCATGGTTGTGAACTGTCTGTTGTAATGCTAGTGCTGTGCCTGTAGTTACAGACATGTCTAATGTATGTACGTGTGTCTGCCAGGCCCTGGATTACTGTCATAGCATGGGGATCATGCACAGAGACGTCAAACCCCACAACGTCATGATAGACCACCAACAGAAAAAGGTACTGTGGCTCCAGGACTTACAAGCAGGGAAATCTCTTACTAGACCCACTGTCTTTCATTAACACAGCAGGTCATCCATCACTGCAGCTATGGATGAGATGTCTGCCTTGCAGGATGTGGTGGGCCCCGCTCCTACCTCTTTTCCTGCTCTCAGCTTCCAGTTAAAATCAACACTGCTTTTGTCCCAGCCCATCTAAACAGTGTGATAAGGCAGCTGGGTTTTGCCTGTTCCCTAGCGTGCGACAGCTTTTCCGCTGCGGCTGGTTGGTGCTAGGAGCCAGTTGCCCAGCAGTAACAGTGTGCTTGGACTCAGGAGGCAGAGGACCTCTCTAAGCTGGGCCTTGTCTGACCAGAGCGCTGCTGAGAACATCTCTTGTCTTTAGGGTGACTCCCAGCATCCCAGGCTCTGTGCTTGTATCACAGGATTGAGAGGTTTGGCCACTGCAGCTTCATCTAACCAGCTCATACTGAGGTTCCTGACTGTTTCTTTTTTTTCGCATGTTCAGCTGCGGCTCATAGACTGGGGTCTGGCCGAATTCTACCACCCAGCTCAGGAATACAATGTACGTGTGGCCTCTAGGTACTTCAAAGGACCGGAGCTTCTTGTGGACTACCAAGTAAGAGTCTGCCTCCTCCTTTCTAACCAGTGATACAACTTGTACTTTGGCCACCTTTGGGTTGTCTGGTTTTGCCTGCCAGGGCATTGCCTGGGTTGGAAAGAGGCTGGCCACGATTTGAAAAGGCTGAGGTGGCCTGTGCTGTTGGGGAGCCAGGCCATGGTGAGCACGCCTTTTCTGATAGCTTCTCCTTTTTCCCCTCAGATGTATGACTACAGCTTAGACATGTGGAGTTTAGGCTGTATGCTGGCAAGCATGATCTTCCGAAAGGAGCCCTTCTTCCACGGCCAGGACAATTATGACCAAGTAAAGACTTTGCTACCTGGCTTGTTTCATGAGATGTTTGTCACTGCCTTATCTCAGTGTGTATAGTTGGAAGGTTCTGGGGATTGGACCACCAGGCTGGGAGGATGTTGCTGTGTGCTTTGTTAAACCACCTGCGATTACGCTTTGCTGTGTTGTGTAAGAGACTTGTTTTCTGCCCATGTTGCAAAAACAAGTTTCAGGGGAGATATTTCTTCCATTTGGGATATTTTCAGAAGGAGAGCTCTTAGATTTGGGCAGCTTTGCCTCTGCAGAAGAGTGGTGATCTACTCTTCTGCTCTGTCTCAACATACCTTTTGTTCCAGCTGGTTCGCATCGCAAAGGTCCTGGGCACAGATGAGCTGTATGGGTATCTCAAGAAGTACCACATAGAACTGGACCCGCACTTCAATGATATCCTGGGCCAGTAAGTGAAAAGTGAAATGCAGCCTTTTTACCTTGTAACATAGAGAGGGAGATAAGCTGACATCCATCCCCTTGAAGGACTCTTAGCAAAGGCCTACTTTGATCTTCTGGGTCATGATGCTGTTTTGCAGGCCTCCCGCCTGGCTGCTCGTGTCGTCTCAGGAAGATAATGAAACACAGGCTCTTTTGTTTTGCCCTTCCTATGATCCATCCCCTGTTTCTTCCTCCTCCTGCTGATTGACATCCTAGAAGTGGAGATATAGACACTGGAGTTGAGCGTGGGCTGGGGGGCTCAAAATCTCCCAGTTGAGATTTCTGAAAAGTACAAGAGGTGGATTTCATAGCGAGGACAGCTGCTGTGAAGCTGGCTAGCAAGCCAGAGCACTTCTGGTCTCAGGGGTGTCACCCTGCCTGCTGCATACTGCTGCCTAGTTCCTGTAGACAGGAGGGAATGTGTAGAATGTGCACTATTGTGCCTTTCCCAGGTATAGGACATCCATAATTGTGTACTTGAGGAGGAATGTTTTCTCCTTTGGCAAGTGCTTGCTGAGCAGTAGCTTGAGCAAGGAGGAGCTGCAGGCAGTCTGTGTTGCAGCCATGTCATCTCAGAAGCTGATAGTGGCAGGTGGTTTCTCCAGGATGTCTGGGGACTGCTCTGTTGGTCAGAGCTGCATGGTGACAGCTCATCCCTTTGCAGGCATTCGCGGAAGCGCTGGGAGAACTTCATCCACAGTGAGAACAGACACCTGGTCAGTTCTGAAGTCCTAGACCTCCTGGACAAGCTCCTGCGATATGACCATCAACAGAGGCTGACTGCCAAGGAGGCAATGGAACACCCCTATTTCTGTGAGTCTGTGGAGGAGTTGGGGCCAGCTGGGATGGAGAGGGTGCTTGGGTTGTGGGGGCAAATTTTGGCTCCCTGCTCTGCGAAAGCCTTAGCGGCTCTGTGGGCTTTGAGGGCAGTTGTTCTGAAAGGGTTTGCCAGGGTGGAGCTTCCGCTTTATTAAATGCTGTTTCCCCTTCCTTCCTGGTCTGTGTCCTCTGCAGATCCAGTGGTGAAGGAGCAGTCCCAGCCCAGCTCAGAAAATGCTGTGCTCTCCAGTGGCCTGACAACAGCACGATGAAGACTGGAAAACAACGGGTAATTCAAGATGTTTACAAATAAAAGCAAAACCTTCGGTCACACAGTGAAGGGAAAAGAACCAAGGCCCCCCCCCCTCCTCCCCCTCCCCTTTATACTCAGCAGAAATCTAACCCTGGGGGGGGGTCATAAACCTCAGTTCCTCTCTGGTGGTTGTGGTTAATGTAACTCTAACCCTGTGGTACCAAAGCCCTGGGCAAATGGTCTTGCAAGAGCTAAACGTGTAGTGATATCCCCAGGGCTCAACACAACTGATTCTGGTTTGCATTGTTACGGATCCTTCTCTTCCTTCTCAGTCCAGCCTTCCCCACCACACTGGTGGGGACAAATTGGTCGTTCCACCGTCAGCCCTTAGCATGCCTCTTTCTAAACATGCCTTTCTGACATGTAGACTCTGGATGAACCAAATTCAGGCTGGGGGTCAGCAGGTGCAACTCTGTTTTGAGGTCCCAAGTCCTGCTGCTCACTCTGGGCTTGAATTTGACCTTTGAGTTCCAGTTTCAATTACAGATGCTGGGAGCGTTTGGGGGGGTGGGGGGGGAGGTTCAACAAAAACAGCCCACAAACCCAGCAGTATCTCGGGATTGGTTTAGAGCATTAAAGTGAAGGCACTGATCCGAGTTGCTGGGGAGAGGCGAGATTCCACCCTCCAGGTGTGTTTGACAAAGGCTCACTCTGAGAAGAAACTCAATAGACCTGCTTTGGAAACCTGTGAATACGAGGGCTGCTCTTGTGGCAGGAGAGGGGAGGGACTATCCAGACTTTCCCACTGAGCTCAGGAAAGTCAGTGTTGCAAGACTTCTTGTGATAGGTGTGCAACCACGTACCTCATGACGTGGCTCCCATGAGAATTCGTGCCAGACGCAGACTTGTGCCAGAGCACAGCTCTGGAGCGGTTCAATCCAGCACCGCAGGATGGAGGAGTGGAGAAGAGGCCAGGGAGGAGAGTGTGGGGAGGGAGAAGGATCAGCAAACAGCAGCATTGTCTGTTGGGGAGGGGGCTGTGCAGCTATTGATCCAGGATTGGGGATCCCACGTAGTGTTTTAACAAAGTCAGCCGTTTGTTGAATTCTGGGGTGCTGATCCTGTTGCGGGGGGTGGGAGGGTTCGTCTTGCGGGTTCTTTCATCAGATCCCTCGATGGCTTTATAGCCCCACAATTCACAGTTGCCTCCTCTACTTGTTCGGTGTGTATCTTCATCAAGTGGTTCTGCTGACACTCAAACTTAGAAGCTGGAGATAGTGTTTTCCCACCAGCACCTGAACACAGAATTTCCTTCTGCGGCATTGTTGAAATAGTTAATTTTTTATAAGGTTGCAATGTTTCTATTTGAAACATCTGTTTACATTCCATATTCCAATAAAGTTCTATTGGCATCGATAGCAGGTCAATCCATTTGTATAATTCACTGAAACCAATAAATATCTATACGTCTGAACGTCTGCCGTCTCAAATCTATGGGATAGCCAGAAAGAGTCAAGAGCAGAAGGCATTGTCTACTCAAGGAGGTCAGGCTGGATCTTCCAGCCCCTCTTGTCTTTGTATTTTGGGATCTTAGACTTTGGTTCCAGTTCTTGCTGTCAGGTCTGAGAATTTGACTGTGGCAGATTGTCTCCACTTCCACGGGGCCGCAGAGGAGGTGCAAGGGTTTGGGTGCACAGCGTGGGAGTCAGCTGCTGTTGTACATTGGACTTGCACAGCTGGTGCCTGAGGTAGAGGTCTTGGTCTGTCTGTCTGTCTTACATGGCTAATCAGAGAAGTCACTGATGCATGGCTGGAAGTTGGGGGTTCTCTGTGCGCATACCCCCACACGTGTCTCCTCCCAGCCTGGGTGAATGGCTTTTTCTAAAGATTTGTTGAGCTGGGAGTGGCTCTTCTTTCCTCCCACCCAAGGATGTGACTGGTGCGTGAGCTCAGTTATCGGTGTCTGAGCTGAGCAGCCGTCTGTGGTGTAGCTGCTGTGCTACAGGGCGCCCACTAACATTAACTCTTCTGCAGGTGCTGAGAAGGTTTTGACAAGTGTTTCCAGCCCTTCTTCCTTCCATCTTCCTGACCTACAGCCTGCCTGGTTGGAGAGGCCTGAGTGTCTCTTAAGCTCTTCAACTGTGCTAATACCAGTGGGGTTGGTTTGGGGTTTTAGTATCAATTTCTGAACTGATTTGAAACATAATTGCTCCACTCAGAAGAGGCAAGAGTGGAGGTTTCTCATGGCCTGTCCAAATTACTATGGGGGAAACCTGCCTGTTTTCCAGCTCTTGTGTATTGGCATTCCCAGCTTCTGGAGAACCAGGGCAGAAGTGTGGAGGGGAAGACCAGTTCAGTGTGGGAATTCGGATAAATGAAAAATGTTGATTGTTGTATTTGAGTGTTTGACAGTGTCCAAACCTGTTGGTGGAGTTTGAAGTCGGTGCTTCAGGAAGTATCAGGTCTGTAAACCTGAGTCAGAATCCTTTCCTGGTACCCTCAAGCAGAGGAACAGAGATGCTTTCTCTTCCCAGCAGGTGAAGTGAGTAAATGGCTTTCCATGGTTGCTGTAACCAGAGAGGCCGGAACAACCTGCCGTGTATCTCCGCATGTTCCTCCAGCTCCAGGGTAGGATGAGCTGTGACAGTGATCCCAGAGGGGAAACATGGCAGCCTGGTAGTAAGGAGGGTGTGGAGTCTCCTGATCTCAGGGCAGTGAGAGTGCTTGACTGCACACATCAGCCCTTCCAGCACCCAGAGAAACTGCTCTCCTCTGGGCCTTAGCACAGTGCTGTCTTGCTGGAAGGGACAGCCTGAAGCTGGAGAAGACAATATCTTATCCTTAGGAAGGAAGGAGGATGGGGAAAGTATATCTTCATATGCTTTCTCCTGAAGAAAGTAGGGAGAGCCCTAGTGCACATCCTGGCCTTTCAGCTGGCCCTGGTTTTCTAACAGAGGAGCAGAGGTTTGCTTGAGTGCCTTGTAAGAGGAAAGGCCCAAATCCAGAACCACAGCAGCTGTTGAGGTAGGAGAGGGATATGGTAAGCAACTTCTCTAGCTTGTCCGTGCCTGTTGCAGGTGTGCTTAGGCATGACAGGAGCCTTTAGCAGGACGAGAGGAGATGTTTGCAGCAGTGGAGGGAGACAACACAGGAGGCTGGGGCGGAAAAAAACCAAACTCATGTTTGACTGCCAGTGAAAGCACTGCTTTGCTGGACTGCATCTCTTCCTTGCCTTGCTCCTCCCTGCCTTCCCCTCTCACCTTGCCACTTTTCCTAAAGCAGGCTGAGGATCTCCCACTGTTCCCACATCCAGCAGGATATGGGGCAGTGTTCCCAGCCATGTCCTGGTCACCTAGGGCCAGAGCAGCTCTGTGTCGAGCTGGCAGTGCCCCATGACGCTCACTTCCCTCCTCCCATCTCTCCTCAGGTCCGATGCTGTTGCTCCCAATTTTCCATAAGCAGAATGAGAACCAAATCAAACATCCTATCGGCGCATGTAGAGTGACGGCGGGCAGACTGCACGGCACGGGCAGGGCTGAGCATGGGGCAGCACGCCTGGCTGGACGGCACTCGCCAGTTTATGACCACAGCCCTTCCCTCCAAGTGTTAAAGGTTATTCTGCCTTTGGTTCCTTGTTGAGCTCTTCCTGACCCAGAAAGTGTGGAAATGTGAAGGGTGTGCAAAACTGTTGTTGGTTAGTTGTTCCTTCCTCCGTTCTGGCTGTTCCCCCTGACCTCTGATGGACCACGGTTAGCCAGCTTGCACCTGTCTCTGCCAGGGCACGGGGGTGGCAGGGGATGTAGTATCATGATGGACAGTTCTATATTATAATGAAAAGAATTCTATATTGTTGAATAAAAGTTTTTAAAAGAAGCATATGAAGAGGAGTATTCAGTTGTGAGGGAGCTGTGGGGCAGGACTGGCCACACTGGAGGATGCTGGCACTGTGAGCCAGTTATTTCTGGAGCTTCTGCTCACTTCTTGAACTAGATTGTTCTCTTAAGATGGGCCTTTTCCTCCACCTGCTCCCCAAAATCCAGTCCCTCTACACCCTGAGAATTGGGATGATGTAACATGCTGATATCTTCCAGGTGGATATGACGTGTGTGTGATGAAATACAGCTCCCAGAGGCCTCTTTCCAAATGCCAGCCTCAACTATTAATATGTGTTAACATCTCACTAGGCTTCTCTGTTTCTGCCCTCTCCTCTGGTCTGCAAACACCTGGGGAAGGAGAGACAAAGGGTATTATTTTTTGTTACAATTCATTGAAAAACAGGGACAATTTGAAATCACGTATTTCCACGTGCATCACTTGCAGCAAAACATGACATTAAAATGGTAAGCAGAGAGAGTGAGAATGAGCAGGCTGTTCAGGAATGGCAGCTGGATATTTGTCCCAGTTGTCTCTTGCCATCTGATTAAGGGAACAAGTTATTTAATCGTGCCATATACAGTGTGCTCTAACCCACTGACTAAATATAGCTGATCATTTCTAAATAATGCCTTGCTTTTTCTGTGCTCTGCTTGTTCCTGTGAGGAATTGTAAACGAAGGAGTAAGTGCTGCTAATCCGGGTCCTGTGAGGGACTGCATTTTGGACAGTCAGAGACTTTGTAGCCCAAGGGAGAGACAAGCACGTTGTGGTTGTCAGTGGGATTTTTATAGGTCATTAGTTAGAAACACAGCTGCACAAAGGCCTGGAGTTAGACTGCAGGACCATAAAACTGATGAAGGATGGAAATTGTTACGCTATTTACTGTCTGTACATTGAAAATAGATGCTACAGGTGTTACTACAGCAGGAAGAAATGCAATATTTACAGTTTAAAAATAATTTCTAGCCCAAGCTGTTCATCTTCAGCTGTATGAGGCCCTTTCTATACTCAAAAGCATTTTCACCCTAGTAAGGCTGTACATCAGCCCCCATTACACTGCCAAGGTGCTGCCTCTGATCCCATCTCATAAAAGGGGGAAAAAAGCATTTCTTTGCAGTTATGTGGTAAGAGACAAGTTGCTGCACAGTTATCTCGGAGCACAAAGATGAACATACTTAACAGATAAAGCTTTCTGCTGGGGGCTAGACCATGGCTGAAAGCAGTAACAATTCAAAAGGAGTAAGTAAACAGCATGAAAAATGAGGGCTGTACAGTGTACGCTGGCACCTCTTGCTGGTGCTCAGATAAGGGCTGCTTCTGAAGATGAACTGGGTTTGGCTCCTGTCCCTGTGCCACAGAGATTTCCTGCACAAATAAATGGTCTCTCGGTGGCCGGGCAGCAGACGCAGCAGGGTCAGGGCTCTGCCCACCCATGTGCGAAGAGGTTTTTGAGTCCTGGTTGCAGAGGGTTCCACCGAGTGCTTTCAGCAAAGGGCAGAGGCACCATTTTGTCTGGAGTAGTGGCAGCTGGTGTGGACCTGGAGAGCACGTGCAGCCACATCATACTTGCTGTTCTTGTCCATGGGAAGCCGCTTTGGTTTCTTGCCTTTTTTTTTCAGAGGTTCTCTCCTTGGGCACCTTTATTTGTTTGAATAAATATATTTGTGCTTGGGTTTTGGTGCCGCAGCACTGAGCCCCCGGCCATTAGCCAGCATTCCTGGGCCTAGGGCTGGTGCTTCTCCAGGTGGATAAAGATGCCTCTTTCCACTAATTCCAAAAATCCAGATCTCCACATCAGCGCCTTCCTGCTCAAAGAAGGCAGGTGGTTGGAGCTGCTGCCCCTCTCCTGTGGCAGCAGAACCTCGGGCTTTGCTGGCCTTCTGCTGGGCTTAGAGCATCACGCAGAAGCTGCAGGTATTGGACTGATGATGCTGCTGCGTTTGAGAGCTTTCCTGCCCTGTCCTCCTGCCTTATGCCAAGCATCACTGGTACCAGTGTGATGGAGGAACGGGTTCATCACTTGATGAATCAATGTGATTCCAGTGAGCCAGTTTATTGAAGTCCACAACAGAATCTTACACCTTCCGCAATTAATACAGTCTATTGTTTAGCAAGCAGATTCGACAATCCTCCTTTAGCAACAAGGTATCAATTAGTTACATGAATCTTAGGCTTTCCCATGAGAAACAGCTATGTGAGCATTCTAGCTCGATAGCTTACAAAGGTACAACTCAAGGTCTACCAAAGAAAAGTTACCAGTGAGAAACAAGAGGAGCATTACAGCAGAACAATCCCTTAATGTTGTAAAAGAAAC
>WAAB01016238.1:284388-306944 GCA_013389865.1 Piaya cayana | reverse complement strand
GGGATGGATGGAGGTATGGATGGGTGGGTGGGTGGATGGATGGAGCGAGGGAGGGAGGGAGAGATGGATGGAGGGATGGGTGCATGGATGGATGGAAGGAGGATGACATGTACTGGAGCAAGTGAAACTCAGGAACTTAGCGGAAGACAGGGCCTAAAGGAGGCAGTCAGCGGAGCAAACACCACCTGGGCACTCTGCTCTCATAAAACCAGCACAGAAAGAAGCAGAGGCCCTAGCAGAAAACAGCAGAACCCCAGCTGAGACACCTTATGAGCAACATGCACGGATGGAACCAGGACTGCCAAGCGTCACCTTTTCTCCGGTGGCTGGGAACCGCAGAGGGAAGGACTGGGACGCCTTAAAAACGCGCTCCCACAAGGCCTGAGTGCTCGGTACCCGCACTACCTGCCATTCCATGAGCTACACCGGCCCGGCACGAGCGAGCAACGGACCCAGAGCGCGGAAACGCGACCACGCCCCTTCACACGAGGCCACGCAACACCCCAGACGCAACGTCATTGTCAGACCACGCCCCAAATGTTCAGACCACGCCCCCACAGACCACGCCCCCACAGACCACGCCCCCATGGAACCCCCACACCCCCTTCCTATCAAACATCTCCTCTCACACAAGGCTCCGCCCCGCCCATCAGGACCCGCCCCTTCCCGTTGCCACGGCAACGCGAGATTCCGCAACGCCTCAGGGGCAGCCGGAAGTAGATCCGGCGGCGTCGGGCAAGCGCAGAAAGTAGTTCCCTGGTGACGGCGGCGCCGCTGACCCGGAAGCGCGGGCGCGCGGCGCGGAGGGATCGGCGGTGCCGCCGTGTCCTTGCGCAGCGCGGCGGGAGCAGAGCGGCCGCGGGTGTCGCGGCCCCGCCATGTTCAAGAACACGTTCCAGAGCGGGTTCCTCTCGGTGCTGTACAGCATCGGCAGCAAGCCGCTCCAGATCTGGGACAAGAAGGTGAGGCGGCGCCGGGAGCAGCGCGGCCTCTCGCCTCGGGCACCAGCGGGACGGGCCCGGGCCTCGGAGGCACCGCCAGGGCCTGGGCTGGCCGGGAACGCAGGCAGGCAGACGGACTTAGACACAGACAGACGCGAATAGACAGATGTACGCACGTAGACAGACAGACACAGACACACACACTCACGGCTTTGGGGTTTTTTTGAGGGAAATGTGTCATTCTAGAAGTATCTTTCGTGCTGGAGCTGAGCAGCTAGGGGAGCGGGCCAGCCCGCAGTCAGGAGATGCAGCGTTGCAAGAGGCTGCAAAAAGTGTCAAACGCTGGACGTAGACAGCAGAAATTAAAAGGGTCATTTGACACATTCAGCAGCTTCCCCATGGTAGCAGAGTTAGGGTCTTACTCTCGTTTGTGACCCATTTTTTAAATTTGCTAACTAAAGGTATTTGAAGGCAGGCTGTGTGGCAGTTTCTAGGGCATACAAAAAAAAATCATGTTTTATCTGTGTTTCTTTTCTGCCTCTTTCTGGAGTGGTTCTGTTGAGGGTTGCCAGCCTTCTGGGTATCTTGCATCAGGGAGCCCTGGTCAGGAATTCTGCAGGTGTTGAGACCTGCTGCTTCTTCCCCTTTACAAACTCCCCCTAGTTGTCTTACTGCCTAAAAATGATTCTGTGAAATGCTTGTTATCGTCCCTAGGAGGAGACTCCCCTCTCTGAGGTTACGACATGTACTTGTGCATGAACCTAACTGGAAGTTCTTGTGGTTTCAGCAGGAATGAAAGCCTTCAAGGCAGCTCAGCAGGCAGTCGTGGTGTTTAACCTCAGTGGGTTTCCTTGAGCACTTGCAAGTCGTGGGATGGGAGACAGAAAGTGCAGACCCATCCTGTCTCCCATCAAGAGGGAACCCTGGTAGCTCTGTGAAGAACTGGATTGCCTTGCACAGCCTGGCTGTGTGCGCTTCCATGTATTAGGGCTTCTGCACGAATATTCATGTCTAAAAAATGATCAGCAGCTTATTTGGATGGTATGAGAATGGGATGCATTAAAGACATTTAGACAAAGGGATGTAGTGTGCCTCCAGGCTGGATAAAGCTGTGAGCAGTCTGGGCTGGCCCTGCTTAGAGGTGGAGAATGGACTGGAGACCTCCCAAGGTACCTTTCAACCTGAATTGTCCTTTGCAGGGTGATACTCTTGCAGCTCCTGGAGCAGCCAGCAGGAACTTGGTTGCAGGGTGGATATGAGCAGCAATCCATTTGGGTGCAATAGTTGCTAGACTGGCCAGAAAAGTGGTGAAAAATTAGCTCTACTGTTCCCAAGAACAGCATCTGGGTGCGCAGGCTGTTCCCATCACCTTTCATAGGGATCATATGTGGCTGGGCTCCTTTGGAACTGCCTGGCAGCAATAGCCCTGGGTCCCTGTAAGCAGAAGGGCTGTGTCTGGGTGTTCTTCCTCACTCAGAGGTCTGTCTGTCCTGAGGAAGCATTGGCCAGCTTGTGTGAGCTTGCTGTGAGGGTCACCCTGCTCACAAAGGTATGGTGTGAAACCAGTTTTCTGACTTCTTTGTCAGTGGATATCGGTGTGGCTTGCTCTTTAACCTTCCTTTTCCATTTAAAAGGAGTTGTGGTGGTGGGCTTGTATTAATAGCTTTGGCATTCCCGATACGACACCCTTGTTGTGTTTGCAAGAGGTGAAGGGCAGCGCTTAGGGCATCTTGCTGCCTTGGAGCCAAGAGAGGAGTCCCTCAGGTCTTTACCATGCGTGGGTGTCATCTCCCCTTCAGCCTCTTCAGAAAATCCCACTTGTGCTGCTGATTCGTGTTGGGTGGCATGAACTTAGAACGTGGGGAAGTGGCACTGTTGGTCTGGGTGTTGCTGGCCTGCTGCAAGCAGGGAGCTGAGTGCTGGGTGTCTGAACCTGCCAGGCCTGCAGCAGAGGGGCTGCTGTCTGGCTTGGGCAGCATGTTCAAGATGAGAGTAAATGTCCGGAAATAGCAAGGGATTTTTCCAGAGGGTTGGTTTATTTATTTATGTATTGGATAATACTGGTTTGTCCAAACCCAGACATCCCAGGAACATTCCAGCTCTGGTATTGCCGCAGAAGATGGTTAGAGTTGTGGTTTCTGGAAGGGGGAAAGCAACCTAAGCTTTCTAATAAGTGGTCACTTGTTTCTTCAGGTGTGCATGAAATGCACCTGTAGTTTTGGTGAGAATTGGAAGCAAGGGATTTGATGTTCTTCTCTATGCCATGTGAATGCCCCAATTGCTGGGTTTGTAACTGTGCTATTGTGGACTCTTAACTTTGCAAAAAGTACTACCAATCTGTGATTTATTTTTTTTTAAAAAGCCTTAAGGAATCTCAAGCTTTTGTGACATGGGGAAACCCATTAACCATCTCTTGTTTGGCCCTAGTAGGATGCGCAGTGCTGGAATTGATGGGAGACAGTGTGAAGTAGAGGCTACTTCATTTGATTTAAGGATAGAAATGGGGCATGGGATGCCTTTCTTTTAAGCATTTGTAACCTCCCTCTAAGTAGTAGGATAAAGTCCTTCCCTTCTTCTCCAGGGATTGTGGGCAGGTTCTGGGCAGGCCTTAGCAGCAAACCCTGCCAACCCCAGCCTGCTCTGGCTGCCACCATCCTGTCCCAGAAGACTCTGGCAGGAGTGAAGTGTCCAGGCCTTGGGAAGAGCATGGTGACTGTTTCACTGTCTCTGCAGGCAGAGGTTCCTCCTTCAGCTTTGTCTGCAGAGAGCTGGTAACTATTGGGCTATGCTCTACTCTTGCCTTCCAGCACTGCGTGTGCCTGGTTGGAGACCTGTTTGCAAGGTGTTTTCTGTTTGCTTTTGAGCACTTTGTTGTTCAGAGTCCTCTGTTTGTTCCTGCAGCGTCCTGCCACCATGGTCCCCCTGCCAACACATGGAGACTCACTGACCAGTCACCAAGGGCACTTACTGATGCTTTTCTGCAGAGCAGATGGGAATGGTTTGATGAAACTTGTCAAACCTGTCAATCCTCTTGCTAGTTTCTCCATGTTCCTTCTGCTGGCTTGTCGATGTGGCATGTTGTTAGCAATTTCAAGTTGGGAGGACATAAGGTTCAGTACCCATTTGAATGTCAAACGTAGGCTCTGCCACCAGGATGCAGTTAGCAGATTTCCTGATGAATGTGACCAGGATCAAGTCCCTGTGAATGCTGTGACAGGATCGTCTCTTGCAGCCTTCTCTGACTCATTAGTTCTCTGTCCAGGTTACCCCAGATCTCTGCACCTTGAATACCTGAGTCTATGCAGCTCCCTCTTCCTTCCCAAACCTGTGCACAGCAGAGCCACGTAGCTCCTGCTTTCACCTCTTGCTTTGCCCCATCTCCGTTCCTGGGGCAGGGAGATGGCACAAGGGCTTTGTGCCGGTTCTGAACCCACCACTGGCTTTGACAAGTACTGACCTGTCTTGAGGCGAGGCCGGGCTCCTGTGTACAATCATCTGGGCAATAGATCCTGTCGTGTTTCAGCTTGCTGCTGCTGGCACAAGCCCATTGCCTAACGACAGGGCAGCCAGCAACAATACAGGAGGGAGCCTCCAGAGGTCGGCCTCAGCCCGTGGTGTACAGTCTGACAGTGGCTGGATCTGGGGAGGATTGTTCCTTGCTGCTTTTCCTCTGATCTTTGTTACGTTTGATTAGTGTTGCTAGCAACAACAGCAGCATCAAGAAATACATATGTTCAGACACAACTGTCTGTGAAGCTGGTGCTCTCTCCAAATGCTGTGAGATTTGAGGTTTGTATCTGAAAAAAAAAAAAAGGGTTTTCAGTTTGTCTCTAGACAGCAGGTAAATTCCTAGTTATCCCCATTCAAATAATATGGGGCATTTGAAGAAATTTTAAGAGGGCTTTTAGCATTTAGAAATCCACCTTCTTAGGCTTAAGATGGCTAGAAAATATTGGCCAAGTAGAAATGTGGAGTGTTTTGTTTGGATTTCTAAAATTTTCTGGAATCTTCTTTCTGAGCTTCATGAGGTAGGGAGAAGCCCCTGAAAACTAGGGTCTCTTGCTGAGTAGGTGCTGTGAGTGCCACAGGACCATCCCTCCCACCCTTGGCCACACAGAGCTGGCAGCTATGTCTGGCAGAGTTGGTTTCCTTTTGGTCTATGCAAACCTGTTGGGGAGGCACCCCTAAGCTCGTAGGGACCAAAATGTGTCAAGGACATGGTCCCCAAGGCAGGCAGGAGGTAAGCTCAACCTCTGGCAGGGAGCTAGGCTCTGGAGCGAGTGAGGGGCTGAGCTGGGATTTGGTACCACTGAGTCCTGGAAGACAGTCCTTTGAGTCTCTGTTGGCGGTGAGCACTTCTGATGCTGTTCAAACTTATCTTACCGAAATGACAGGAGTGGTTGGACTTCTAGTCCAGCTGACTCTAGATGTCATGATCCACATGTCAGTGTGTCTGTCATGCCAGCACTGGTGGCAGGCACCTGTGGATGGGCTGGCTTTTGTGTGGAAGAGTGCCTGTGCGACCTGGCCACCTCTCCCTGCAGCTGGGCAGTTGTACAGTTCACAAAAACTTACACTGGACAAGGTGGGACTGGGAGGAAGGGCTCATCCACAGACTGGCCCTGTTTTGTACTTATCTCCTCTCTTTTCTGTCGTCTTTCATCCTGTTTCTAGCAGTCCTGAGGAAGAGTTGCTTCTTTTCATTGTCCCTGTAATCCAGGGAAGGAAAACCTTCACAGGCTGAGGAAGAGAATCTGTTTGCAGATAGAAACACTGCTGACTAATGGGTTTAAAGCATGTTTAGCTGTTTTTGCTATTACTGTCCTCTCCAGAGAAGCCAAACCTGAACTTTCTCCCCTCTGTGGACCTGTAAGCTGCCCTTGCTGAGAGCTGTCTTACATGGGATGGAAGCAGGCTTTGTTGTGCACTATTGTCACCTGCTTAGGCAGGGTTATTTTCCAGTGTTCAGTCCACGTGCTGCAACCCTGTGGCTTCCAGGACTTAATTTCCCAAATGCCAATCACTGCTTTAAATACAGAGAGGAACATGAGCCTTCTGCTGGGGCTGGTGATTGGAAACACACACACACAAAAAAAAAAGGCAACTCATCCAGACCTCATGCAGTTGGTTTCTTCTGTACAGACCTATAAATTGATGGGAATTGCATTTGATGCAAAGGAGAGATACTGTTATCTTGTAAGGATCCTTTCTTGGAGCTTAATGTTTTCTGGAAGTATCTGTGTGGGCTTGAAGCATTGTTAAGAGCAGGCTGGCAGGGTGAGCTGCACTCTAGCGCTTATCAGCAGCAGCTGGGTGAGCCAGGCTGAGGTTTCTTGAAACTGCTGAATGTGGACATGGGCGAGGGGGTGGGCTGCTCACAGGGCTTATCTCTTTCTTCCGGCAAATGTATGCAACATCACCCAGGTGGGTCCCTCTGAAGAGATGAACTTTGAAGATTAATTGCTAAACCTCTAAATCATTTTGTAGCTCATGACTGGAATCATCCCATTAGAAGCTTAATGTATCCTATATATTAGCAGCGGTGATAGATAGTAAAGAATGGAGCATTACAATTCGCTGATCTAGCATTGGAGAAGAGCAGAGGGCTTCATTAGCAGAAGTGCCTTTTAAATGGAGATAAATTTGATGGGAAGGGAGTGCTTCATTAAAAAAATAAATCCACAGACCCTGGTATTCAGCCATGTTGCTTGTGGAGAAAAATGAATTTGTGTTGGCTCGCAGTTCTGGCCCTGGCTTCCCTGAGTTCTGTGGGGAGCTGGCTGCATGCAAGCAGCTAAATCTCTGTGCCCCCTCAGCAGAGCAGGCAATGACTCTCTGCTTGCATATGCCTTAATGACAGAGAATTTAAACCAAGCTCTCATCTGGTCCTGTTCTCCCACAGTGTGGCTGGTGGCTCCCTCTGCTTGCCTGTGTATTGCTCACACTTGTTTTTACCCTTTGTACCATTCTAGTTTGATCTTACCCCGACACTTTTATGTTTGTTTATTTGAGTCTCTAACATGAGGGTTAGGTCACTTGTGTTCACTGTAGCGTATTTTGATAGATCGAAGTCTTGCTCTCGGTGACCGTACAGCATGCTGGGCCATAAACTCTTGCTTGCAGTCCTGGCACTCCTTAGTGGTGATCAAAGCCTTGGAAACAGCAATATCCAGGACACTAGGAGCCAAGTGAAATTAGATGGAACCTCCTGGGATCTTTTTCCCCTCTCAATGGAGCTCTGGGTGCCTCTTGTTTCTCCTCAAAGTAATGTCTGTGCCGTCTGTCCCACTTTTCTTACAGGTGCGCAATGGCCACATCAAGCGAATCACTGACAATGACATCCAGTCACTGGTGCTGGAGATTGAAGGAACTAATGTCAGGTAGGAGAAGGCATCTTCTTCTGCCCTAGTGTGCCCTGGGGGCTTGGCCCTGGAGCAGAGTGAAAGATGTCGGTGCCCAGCAGATGACTCCTTCAGACTCTACTGCAATCTCTTTGTCAATAAAGTGAAGAATATGATCTGAGGTCAGATCACTGGTACTCCTCTGTGGCACTGTACTGTGCCTTTCCCGGTACGTGCTTGTAGAGCTCTCTATCATCCTCAGTGGGGCTAAGGGATGTAAAATAAAAATAAAAGTCCCAGTATTTTACCATCACTTGGTGGGGGGAAAAAAAGCTTTATTTAATACCCAGTGCTCAGTTAGTGCCACCAGTTACTGAGAAAGCAGCACTCTGCCTTCTGCATCTTTTATTATCTTAGGCCTGCTTTGCTGCTTTCCTGACAGCGGGAAGATTAAAGGGAGATTTTTGAGGGGAGTTGCTCATGGAGGACGCTTCACTTAGCGACCTCATCTCCATCAACTGGGGAAAAGACGCCAGCTCCATGAGTGGGTTCAGTCTCCAAGGCTTCTCCAGGGGTGATTCAGAGCAGGGCACTCCTTATAAGGGCAGTGGAGACTCCTCTCCTGCAGACAGGCTGAGCCAAGACTTCTCTTCCTCCCAAGATGTGTTGATACAGAACTTGCCAGGCGTGACGTGTACTTCTAGGGCTCACGACCTCTGTTTTCTTAGCCATATAGAGCACACAGGGCCTCTGCTTTGTTCTGGGCTGGGGGGCTCTACCTGTTCAGTCAAGGGTCAGAAGAAGCTGTGTTAAGAAATGGTGCTCTTACGGCCTTGAAATTGGGAAGTGAAGCTGTCAAGGACAATGTTTCATGCCCTGAGTGAGAAAAGTGGGATTTGAAATGCATTCTTCGGGCCTTTTATCTTGTTCTCTCTGCAGCTGCTTCTGAAACTCTCCCTCCTGTTACAGGAAGCTCTGGTTGCTGCTGAGATCTTGTGATCATAGCTATCTTTTTCTGCCTGTTCTTCAAGACTGTGTTAAGTCAAGGGAGAGACTTGGGACTTGGGCTGTGTGCTTTGTGCCATGTTAGATCCTAAAGGATTTTTCTGTCCCTCTCTAGTACTACATACATCACATGTCCTGCTGACCCAAAGAAGACCCTGGGCATCAAACTGCCTTTCCTAGTGATGATCATAAAGAACCTGAAGAAATACTTCACTTTTGAAGTGCAGGTAAGGAGTATGCAACAGGAGTCCCCTCCAGGGAGGAAGGTGCCAGGGAGCCCACAGTCTTATGCTCTGACTTGTGCCAGGCAGCATGTGTTCCTAAATCATTTTCGCTTTCTTGGCCACATGATGTGTCAGGTCTTCCATTATGGGGCCATCAGTCAGCCCACAAGCACATTGCTGCTATTCTTGAAAATGGGCCTGTTTCCTCTGTTAAAAATACCTTTGCTGTGAAATGGAGGGGTGGGAGGAGGAGAGCCCTCTCTGAGACAGGTAGAGCCCAAGTCTGGTACAGGTGCTGTCCCAGGTTGCTGTGCGCCACTGACACCTGAGTCAACAGCCTTACTTCCTTCCCCCAGGTGCTGGACGATAAGAATGTACGCCGGCGTTTCCGAGCAAGTAACTACCAGAGCACAACTCGGGTGAAGCCGTTCATTTGCACCATGCCCATGCGGCTGGACGATGGCTGGAACCAAATCCAGTTCAACCTGTCGGACTTCACACGTCGTGCTTATGGAACAAATTACATTGAGACCTTGAGAGTTCAGGTGAGAAGCATGTATGTCCTTCCCACAGAAGCCAGTGGTTGGTAGTCCTGGGACAGCCTTGATGGAGATTGGGAATCTGGATTTAGACCTGACTGGTCCCTTTGCCAATCCCTCTCTCTGCAGAGCACTGTGGGATAGGAGCAAAGGCCTGACTGAAGCAGCAGAGGTATTGGTACTGCCTCACTTCATTGCACTAGACTGGCATGAAGGAGCCCATTTCCACCTTGCTTCTCTTTTGGCTGTCAGATGGAGCAAGAGTTGCAGTCCACCCAAAGTTCCCTGCAGTGTTCTACGCATCCTGTTGGGCATAAATCTGCTAGGAATTAGCCATGTGCTGCCTCACTGTCCAGATGTGCCAAACAGCGATGGGATAGGTGGGAGCCTGGCTAGTAAAGACCCAGGGTGTCGTGGTCCATACATATCCCCAGTCAAGCTTTTTTCTAGTGTGACTGGAGTGACCCTGCCATCACTGAGCCCTTGGACCAGAGCTGTTGCAGCATTTGTTCCTGCTGAGGACATGGAACTTGTTCCATATGCTAGGGATTTGTGTTCACTGTGTCCAGTGGCACGCGTTATTTTGAGGAATCCCTGTGTGCTGAGCGCACCTGTTTCTTGGTAGGACCAGACTGCTGCTTCCTTGTGGGGCTGCCCGGAGATGAGCAGGCAGTCAACTGGGAAATGTCCCCCTGCTCATATATCCATGAGGGGCACTGGAGTGACTCCTTTGTTGCCAGCTGATAGTGGAGGCAGTGCAGGCTAGACAGTCTCATTCCTGACTTTAGGGAGGCCCTGAAGAGGGAGTGTTAAAAATGCAGCAGGCTGAGAATGTTCTGATACCAGTGGGTTCACACCAAAGAACCCTGTGCTAGAGTAGATCTTAATTTGCAGACATGCCAGAGCTTGGCAAAATCTCTTGAGGGAGTTTGCATCACTGTAGAGCAGCAGAGGGCATGGGCCACTGTTTCTTCTCTGATGTCCTGTCAGGTTCAGAGAGAGGCAGTGAGGACTCTTCTCCAGCTGCCGAGGTGAAGAATCCAGGCTGCTGCCTGACAACAAAGCTGGGCGTGGAAAGAGCATATGGAAAATGGACTGACTGTTTGTTTTGACTCTCAGATCCATGCCAACTGTCGCATCCGACGGGTGTACTTCTCTGACCGACTCTACTCGGAGGATGAGCTCCCAGCTGAATTCAAGCTGTATTTGCCTGTCCAGAACAAGGCCAAGGTGAGCTAGTGGTAGGCAAAGATGATGGGAGCAGCAGCTGGGCCAGGGTAGCAGTCCTCTTCCTCCTTATGCTGCCTTCACAATCCAGAGTTTCTTCTAGCAGCAGAGCTCTTACCAGCTTTGCCCTTCAGTCAGGGAACACCCTCACTGCTGCCAGGGCAGGCAGTCTCTTGGGGGTGTCTTGCTGAGTGGCTTTCCTGCCAAAATACGTGGAAGTAGGAGCAGGGTGAGCTGTGAGCCCTCCACACCCTTCCCATTCATGTTGAAGGACCCGGGGCAGGGTGGCAGTTCTCTGGCATCTCTATGGAGTTTTCATCCACAACTAAACATGGTGGCTTTGCTCTTCAGAGCTATAGCTCCACACTTACCTTCCATGAGAGAGAGAGGCTGTCTGTATCCCCCCCAGCCCAAATTTTCTCCCTTCTGAGCTCTTTCCTGCACTATGCACACAGTGGTGCTAGGAGGTGGGGAGGGTATAAGGGAGGTTGTGGCTGCCCATCAGGAGGTGATACTGAGCTCTGTTCTTAAGGAGACCCTGGCGTATTGGCAGCAGTCTCAAGGTGAGGAAGCATGTCTTTTGCCAAGGCCAGCCTGTCCCAGCACAGATGCTCTCTTAGCAAAGAAGATTCCTCGGCAAAATTTCAAGGAACTGAGGGAGTATGTTGAGTGCAGATCTTAATGGGAGGTGGAGGCAGTGTTAACAGTAGGTAACATTTGTGGGGAACCTGTCACTGCCTTTTGGGCTGTAGCAGCCTCCTGGGGGCATCTGGGGAATGCTTGGAGCCCTAGCAGTACAGTTATCTTGATGGTGCTGAGTCTAAGAAGTGTCTCCTTTCTTCTCCCTGCAGCAATAACACCACGTTGGGAAGAGGTGCAAGAAATGTTTGGGGTCAGTAGGAAAACAAAAGCAGGTGGAAGAGAAGGCTGGCTGAGACCAAGTTTTAGATCAGCTGACCTTGCCTAGGGTTACTTTGATTCATCTGGTATCCTTCTTCTGGACAGGGCACAATTAACCACGTAACAGGTCTGGGACTGTGTTGTTGGTGTGTGAGTTGTGCAGAATCAGACTTTTTCTAGCTGTTCTGAAGTGCTAAGCCTGAACACTGCACGTGGCCTGGTACCTGATCTGATGTTGCACTGAGGGATTGCTCGAAGTGGCCACTGTGCCTCCAAAGAGGGGATTCAGCAGGAATTGCGGGGTTAAGTGTTCCCTCTTGACAATACCAGTTTTATTTTTTCTTTCCTTGTTTTCCATCTCTTTATTTTATATTTTCTCTAAATATGGTTGTAATACTCACTCTTGGAAGATTATTAAACATTTGACTCTAAGCCTGCTGACGTCTTCCTCCCTTGATGGATCCTTTGACTTCCACATGTTTAGCACTTCTGAAAGTGCTGAAGAACTGGTTTTTCCATTCTCTTCTTACTTGAAGCCATTTTTCCAGCAGTGTTGAATTTGCCGTACCTCCTGTTAGGGTACAGCTCTGTTCACTATGTAGTTAAACAGCTCACTCCAGCTTTCAACCAAGCCTTTAGCAGCTACTTATAGCAAGAGGCGCACAATAGCCTTCTAGCTGCCAAATTGTCCCTTTCCCCAGGGATCAAAGGGGAGGTTTAGCAAAACAGCATAACAGGAGCGGAAGTCTTTTCCTGTGCTAAAGCTGCCCTTCCCTGTCTCAAACCAATCTGCCTTTGTTGTGTTAAGGCTTATGGACGGGAGGCTGCAGACCTCTGACAGTGCCTTTCCTCCCTGGGGCCAAGCCCCCACAGACACTCTGGTGGGTAGATACCTGGGGCCAGTACTGATCCTTCACTGCTTTTGGGCTGGGCAGTGAATCGGGAAGATTTCACTTTCATTATTTTCCTGTAGAACAAAGCTGGTCTCTCCCAGGAAGAGGAGAACCTGCTGGGGGCCATCTGCCCCAGATTCTGGGTTTAAGCCTGACTCTCCACCTGTTTTAAAGGTTTGGCATGTCTGTACACCCTCAGTCATCTGCTTCTCTGTGTGGACTCTGCCTTACTGCTGTGGCCAGGTTTCAGGGTGCCTGTAACACAGCTGCCTTACGTGCACCTTTAAAGCTAGTGGGCTTTGAACTGGAGGTGCTGACCCCATGCTGCCACGTGGTGCTGGACTGTGCTTGCAAAAGGCAAGAAGACCTTTCCTGTTATTAAAGCAGGTGATTAGCTTGGTAGCTCTAAGGAGCCAAGCCAAAGAAGCCCACATGGGAAGGCATCATCCATCTTTTTTGACATCTGTCAAGGCTTGGAGATTTGTGAAGTGGAATTGCACTGTATTGTGTGCCAAGGATGGGCCTTAATGAAGTCTATGGTGAGGCTTTCCTGCCACGTTTGCAAAGCTTGCCAGGGCTGGGGAAAGTGCTGAGGGAATGCATCAGACCCTGGCAGGGGAAAGTGCGCATCCTTTCCCACAAGCCCTCACTTATGAGCATGTGGTTTTGACAGTTGTTGGTGGCCAAGCACTTGCTAGAAGCTGCTGCTGCTTTTCCCTGCCCCCCTGGGGCCCGCGTTGGAGGCTCCCGTTGTCCTCGAGCAGTTGGATTTGTTCTGGGTGAGTGACCTTAATGTGTTATAAGAGGGTCCAGGCTCCCCAGGGCCCCGAGCTGGCTGTCTCTGTGGTGAGGTTAGATGGGCTCTGCTGCCAATTCCTACCCAACCTCTAGGAGTTGTGCCAGCAGATTTGCTGGAATAAACTCCCTTCTGCAAACCCTTACATCCCGGTGGACCCTCTGTATTTTCGAATATGAAACAAAATATTGAATCTTTCTGTTTATATGCTGTACAGAGTGGAGCATCATCAGAGGCTGGCTCTTTCCTTTAGGGCCAGACATTGGTGGATTTACATGGTGTTCTTCAAAAATCTTCCTCTTTTAATCCACATCTCCCATCAAAACTTAAACTATCTTGAAGGAGAGTGAAGTTTGGATGGTCTCTATGTGGGACAAGAGGATGCTTCTGCTGGATAGGCCAAAACTGCACGGGTATCCTGTCAGCAGTTGTTTTCTAGAGGAAATGCGAACCAGAGAAACTCCTGCGATGAAGCACCCAGCTTCTTATTACTTTGTTTATGGCTCTTGACCCAGCTGGGGCAGAAGGTTCTCCTACACAGAAAGAGTGGAAGAAGGCAGGGAGGACATGGGCACAGAGGTGAGAATCTGCCCCAAGGAGGGCTGCTGCCTGCATTTCCAGGGCAGCCCCAGCTTGGTGCTAGGGGTGAACAGAGCAGAGAGTGTTCATTCAGTGCAGGCAGCCTGCAGAGAAAAGGTCTTAAACATCTCCTTGTTCACCTTTCTGTGGGTGGCCTGCTCCTTCCGGCCTGCTTAGGTCCTTTTTGCAGTTCCTATCTAGTGGAAGAGAAAGGAATCTCTTTGAGGGAAGCCCTGGATTCAATGTGGAGTGGAGTGGGGCTTGCACAAAGATGAGTTTTCCTTGCCTCCACTGGCTTTTCACCTTCCTCTTTATTGGCTGGGGCAAGGTCCTGCACTTGGGCGCTTTGATCAGGACCTAAGTGCTGTGAGCCTGCTTTCTACATCAAAGGCAAAGCTGCTCTTTGAAAACTCAGCCGATGAAAAACAATGAGTGCTACAGTGCCTGGAAGCAAGGGCTGGGAGAGTAGCCCTCCTGGGGCTGGGCTGGGGAGCAGACACACTCGGATGGAGCTGGAGCAGCTGATAGTCACCATGTGGTGCAAGCTAAGGCCAGGGCATCCCTCAGCTCCGATATCTCTGGCTAGGCAGGTGGCTAGAGAAGCAGACAAGGGTTTTCCTCAAAAGCTTTCCTTTTTCTCTGCTGCTGGGGCAGATGCAAGCTGAGTGAGAGGTCCAGCAGAGTGACAGAATGCTGGTATGGGCTTCTGTCCCTGCCTCTGGCTTTCCCCATACTCTTTGCTTCCTATTAAATGGATCCTGACACAAAGCACAGAGATCTGATCACTGAGGTGATACGCAGTAATCAAAAAAATTCAGACCAAACTGCTCCTTGCCCTCTCTGCCTCCTGTTCTGCATCTCCCTGGATGCCTTGGGCCAAATCTTGTCATCTTTGTGAAGAGATTACACCTCTAGGGTGATGCTAATCCTCTGCAGCTGCTATCTAGAGTGAGGCAGGTGGTGCTGGAGGCAAGAGAAATATTTATTTTGAGTTTTGCCATTGGCCAGTGCCCAGGAAAAATTAGTGATGGTACTGGGGACTTCAGCCACTTCTGCACACATGGAGAGTGGATCTTCCTGCCCTACTGGCTCCTGGGGTAGAGGGGTGGGAGCTTCCCTGGGCAAGCTGCAAAATGAAATTACTTTTCTCTCTGTGGGATGAATGAGTCAGGAGGCTGGTGGCTGTGGAGTGGGAGCGACAGGGGATGATGAGCAGGAGCAGCACACGTGTGTGCCAAGTTCAAAGTCACCAGTGCGTGCATCTTGCCCACAGCAGGGCTGTGCTGGCACTGACCCTGCCCAGGCAGCACCTGGAGCCTTAGTCCTGCCTGTAGGTTCAACCCTTCCCAGGGCCTCACGGCTCTTCCGTCCATCCCCAGTGTCATTTCCTCCAGCCTTGAGACTGGCCTGTTGCTGCTCAATGTATCCCAGCCCCGGTTCTTCCTCTGCACCGATCCTGGCTTCCTTACTGCATTCCGGGTCCTCTCCTTAGCAGCACATGGGGAATTGTGCCCTGGAGGAAGAGGAGGAGGCAGGAGGAAGTGCAGTTTCTCCTGTGATGGTTCCAAGCAGGCAGAGAGCACCTTTGCTAGCCTGGACACCCACTTCAACCACACCATCAATGTGTGGAGCCCCATCCCACAGCACCCAGCACCGCCGTGGCACAACAGGGCCTGGAGGATGCTGAGCTCTTGGGGTCTTTTCCAGGTCTGGCTTCTCCAGCCTATTTTTGGGAAGCTGGCTGGTGGGGGTGGATCCTGGCAGGGCTGCTTGGTGCTTGCTGGGGCCAGGCTGAGCAGGGCTTATGCTTCCCTGAGCCACCAAAAGCTCTGTCCTTTGCAGCAAGGGCATCCCTGCCCTCCCCAGGGTCTCATGTCAATGGGTGGATGGAGGTCATGCCCTGCCACGGGCATGCAGGGCAGAGCGGGAGCCTCCGGCAGAGAGCCCAGGCTCTGCTGAAATGCTGGGCTTTGTCTCTGGCGGGGTCCTTCACTGCTGTCCATGAGCGTTTCCAGATGGCCCCAGGCTCCTGGCACGGGCTCAGCTGCAGCATCCGGGGAAAAGCGGGAGGGGGTGGGAAGTAATGTCCCAGCTTGCTGAATCCCAGAAGCCTGGGCCTCTGCTCCCAGCACCGCTAATTCCCCTTGGGGACTTGCTGACAGACACTGTCCCACCCTCAGTCAGCAAGGAGCACCCCATCCTCTGCCGGAGCAGGGCTGCCCAGGGAAGGGGATGCCGCAAGTATCCCACAGAGCTCTCAGCGGCCCCAGGAGGGGAAACGCAGCTGCCGTGGGAAACAAGTGCTGTTGGAAATGCATCTGCCATGGAAAGTGCATCTAGTGTGGGAAATGCATCTGTGCCTGCTTCTAGAGCTGCCTTTGCGGAGGGGGAGAGCAGCAAGTCCCAGCTGCGCTTTTCTCCTGCCTCATTTTGGTCATGTTTGTGTCTTTCAGTAGTTCCTGGTGCTGGTTTGGCACTGATTTGGGGCAGGCTGGGGTGTTGGGCTGCCTTGCAGCAGGGCTCCCACTCCAGCAGAGCCACAGGTCTTCCTATGGCTCTGGGGAGGACTTATACAAGCACAAATCTGGGCAAAATGGTCAAAATCTAATTGAAAGAAGATAAAAGTCAAGGAATGTGACCCAGAACAGCCTTGCCAGTGGAATACAACAGCCCAGAACCACTTAGAGTCCCTCCCTTCCCCCCTTCCCCAACTCCTCAGGGTTTTTTTTGTTCCCCATTTTGGCGTCTTGCTTGGCTGCAGTGATGTGCTCAGCTTGAGCCAAGCGTGGTTCCCAGGCAATCAGCAAATGGCTGGGAATCACCACCCTGTACAGGGACGGAGGCCGGGGAAGGGGATGGGTAGCTCAGGCCACAGGCTGCTCTCTGCCCTCAGTGCCAGCAGCCCCGGGAAGGCAGGGTGAGAGCCAGCAGTGGTCCTCCTTCCATTTTAAAGTAATTAGTGGCTTGTAAGCGGCGCAGCGGCTTGGGATAATTTGGTGCCTGGAAGTGGCTGCAGCCGAGCCTTGGGCACTGAGCCAACAGCTCTGGGCCCTGGGGAAGGATGGTGGGGAGCAGGGCACAAAAGCTTCTTCATCCCTATCCATGAAAGGGGGGATCCACTGCCACTGGGGCTGGAAGGTGGGATAAGAGCAGCCAGAGCCGAGGAACTGCCCAGGCTGCACTCATGGCTCCAGAGCAATCCAGCCCTGGCTCACCGCCCTGGTGCACATCCCTAGGGGAAGGCAGGGGAGCCGCAATCCCTATCACTGCCACATGCTGCCCGCTGTGAGGTGGTTTTCCTTTCCATTAAAAGCTGACCAACATTTTTCCCTGGATAAAGCCAATTTCCTACTTCCTCCCTCCACTTCCCCTGTGTCTCATCTTTCCCACGATTATTTCCCTGATCTCTCCAGTGGTCACGACTGCTCCTGCTTTCCTCTGCCAAGACGGCAGTGGCGAGACAGGATACAGCCAACCCCTTTCCCCCCCAAGGAAACGTGCTGGGGCTGCTTGGGGACAGGGAGCTGAAGCTCCAGGAGGGACCAGCACCGTCCCCCAGCTGCCATCCCCTGCCGGGGAAGGGAGGTGTCGCCCCAGGCTGGGAGAGAACAAGGCGCGCTGTGTTCCCAGGGAGGCCACGGCTACTGCTGTGGGAGCTGCTGAAAGGCAGCTCTGTCTCCTGCAGGCAGGGGCTACTTTCGCTGACCCCCACCCCATAAATGGCATCCCCAGAGTAGGGACCCCTGTGGGGACATCACCAGCTGTGCTGTCTTCTTCCCCACATCCCCCCGTGTGGCACCCAGCAACTGGAGGTGGCAGACAGGGTGGCACCCCAAGGTCAGTCCCTATTACCACAAAATGTGCCCCTGACCTTGCCCAGCGCAGCCCAAGGAGCTACTGTCCCCATCCCACGGCAGAAAGGATGGCACCACAGCTCTCCACGCACCCGACCCATTTAATACACGTACAAGGCAGCCGTGCCCGCTCTGCCCTGCCCACCGGACTGCACGTCCCCATCATTTTGCCCCACAGGAGGTTCCAAAGGTGGCATCTCCCTGCCTCGTGCTATCTTTAGGCACCACATCTCCGTATCCCCGCGGTTCATAGGAAACACAGCTGCGAGCTTAGCCCTCCCTTCCCCTCATGCTTCCCTGCCATTACAGCCTGCTCACCGCCCTGTGCAGCACAGGCACAGCCGCAGAGGGTCCGTGCGGGAGAAAGGGACCCTGCTGGGACCCCTTGGCAGAGGCAGAGGGTGCAACATGATGAGCGGCAACCCAAGGGTCACAGCTGGGGAAAGGCAGCAGCTGCTGGGGAGCGGGCAGGACAAGGATGCCCTCCAGCCCCTCGCCATGACCATTCCCCGGTCCCAGCCCGGCTGCTCTGGAGGGGCTGGGGGGGGGTGGGCATCCCCCCTTTTTTTGAGGCTGAAGCCACCAAGCAACAATGGGGCAAGAGGGGCCAAGGCCGCGGGGAGGGGTGAGGGGAGAGGGAGGTCAGGTCCATTGTTAGCACCATGGTGGTGGGGGTGGTTTGGGGAGGGGTCAGACCCACTCCTGCAAGGAGCGCTTGCAGTACAAGAGCATTCGGGGCGCACCCTTCCTCTGCGTCTGGATGATGACGTAGATGAGGCCGAGGATGCAGAGCAGCAGCACCAGCAGCACCAGCACCATGATGACGCTCATGGTGCGCGTGTACTCATCAATCTGCACCACCACGTCCACGTCCCCGCCTGGCTGTCGACCACCCTCGCTGTAATCTTCCTCGTCTTCCTCCTCCTCTTCCTCCTCCTCCTGTTCTTCCTCCTCGCCTTCTGTCCGTCCGTCCCCATCAGGATTGAAAGGGGTTCGGTCCACATCAGGCCAGCGGGGAGGGGGCTCCATATGACAGCCCATGAAGTCCCGTAGGATGGATTTGGGATAACCAGGCTCTGTCTTGAGCCGCTCATTGTCAAATTTCCAGTACTTTGTGCCTCTGTAGAAGTACGTGGAGGCTGGAGGAGAAGCCAGAGGCAAGGGCTAAGTGGACAGATGCAGTCCCCCCCATTACCCAGGCACCCCTGCAGGTGTCCAGGACAGCAGCTTTTGCACCAGAACTACTGAAGCCCTCCAAAAAGGGCTTCAACACTGACTCCTAGGCACCCTCCCAGACCCCATCCTGTGTGGCCAGGCCACCAGAGGAGTGATCCTATCCCCTCTGGTCCCTCAGCTGTCACCCAGCCCTCTTTTTCTCCTGTACTTACAGGCGTCTGGGCTGAGGAAGGCACCTTTGAGTGAGGGAGGGATGCCCACCCAGACAGAGATGGGCTTCGGGTACCCAGGATCCACTGAGCGGGTGTCTTCATTAAAGCGCCAGTATCTGGGGGAGGGAGGTGGAGAGCAGGTGAGAAGCACAGGGGCCTCTGCCACCTGCCGTTTTCGCCCCTGCCAGGAGGCAGTAGAGCAAGAGGCAGAAAGCCAGTCACTCACCTGTCTCCACGGAAGAAGAAGGTGTGCCCCGTGGGTTCCCACCAGACAGCCGTGTCGATGCCATCGTAGGGGATTCCCTGCCCATAGGTGACCAGGGGCTGCGGGTACCCAGGCTCTAGGTTGGCTTCCCGAAAGAGCCAGTACCGGTCCCCTGGAGAGAGATGGGATGGAGAAGGGAAGTGAGGCCGCAGTGCTCACCTGCTGCAGCAGGTGCACATGCGGATACGGATGGCAGTATGGTGCCAGTGACCACCCTGTCCCTTTGAGATCAGGCACTGGCTCCAGCTGGTGAGGGGGATTGGGAAGAGATGAAGCCCACCAGCTCTCAGCAGCTTGGGGTGGCACTGGGGTTCCCCTGGCACCTTGGCCCTCCTACCCAGCTTCCCTGCTCACCTTTAAAGAAGACGAACTTCCCATCATGTCTCTCATAGGCAGCATCAATGTCCCCAGGGAGGCCCCGCCAGAAATGCCCGATGGGCATGGGGTAGTTATCCAGCACCCGGTTGTGCCGGACCCTCCAGAACCACCGGCCCTGGTGTGAAATGGGGTGTTGTCAGAGGACAGGGGGAACTCAGAGACACAGCTCCAGTGCCAGGCATCTGGCAGGGGGCTCCTCCCCCACAGGGACCCACCAGGGAAGGGGCAGGACGGGGTCCTGGACGGTACCTTGAACACAAACATCTCTCCACGCAGCACGGCCACTGTGTCAAAGTTCCCATCACAGATGTCAGGGCCGTACTGGTCAGGTCGGTCTGGGCTGCCAGGTTTGGGGGGTCGCTCTGGTTTCCCTGGTGGGGGCGGTTTTGGGGGTCTCTGGTCTGGCCTGCCAGGTCTCCGGGGTGTCACGGTGGGCAAAGGCTTGGTGGGCTGAGGGTGCCCATCTGCGGTACCTGGATTGAGGGAGCAAGAGGAGGGATGGGATGATGCAGACCAGCAGTGCCTGTGCCTCAATTACCCCACACACGCGCCCAGCACCCCATCTCTGGGCTGATTCCCCACGCAGCTCCTCACCGTACAGCTGCTGGATGCCCTTGAGGTCATCCTCGGGCAGCTGGAAGTTCTCCGTGTCCATCCACTGGTAGAAGGGGGCCATGATAGCGCTGGGGTTGCTGGAGTGTTCCAGGCCCAGCGAGTGCCCCAGCTCGTGCACGGCCACCAAGAAAAGGTTGTTCCCTGTAGGGAAAGGCACCATTAGCAAAGTGGGATGGAGGACACGACCCCTGGGGTGGGTCCTTGGTCTCAACACACTGCCATGAGGGTGCTCCTGTGCCTGCATCACCCATGGTGCAGCTGCTTTCCCTGCCACTCCTGCCCACACCAGCACATCCCCCTGCCCTCAAACCCAAGGTCCCACCAGGCTCCTTTGGTTGCCTTCACTACCTCCATGGCCCTCAACTCACCAGACACATCTGCGTTTTCCAGTGTCCAGGGCTCATCTGAGTCGAAATGCGTGTCCCCTCCCATGCCAGGTCCAGGAAAATAGGCATGAGCCAAAAACCCACCGACGCCGTCGAAGGGAGAGCTGTCTCCGTGGAAGCCAGAGGCAAAAAGGACCATGATGTCGGCCTCCTTCTTTCGCTTCTGTCGGATGTCCTCATAGGGCACCTCCCGGAACACCAGCGGTGTGGCTTGCTCCCACACTCGGAAAGCACGGCGGACGGCCTCGTACGAGTGGTACCGACCCAGCTTCTCTGTGTAGTTTTGGATGCTAGGGGTACAGAGCTCGCTGGGGATGGCCCGGAATGGTGCTCGCTCCCCAAAGAGGCCGCAGTTCTCTATGGGTTGGGGGAATGGGAAGCCCTAGAGATGTTTGGTACCTGAAGGTAAGGTGGCTCTGGCTCCAGCGACGCCCTGTCAGTGCATACCGCTTCCGACGCATGTTGGACTTCATCCGCGCCCCAAACTGGTCCGGGACCCCACAGCGGGGCCGTTTCATCCACCTGTCAGGAAGGCATCAAGCCAGGGCTCAGCCCACTGCAGCAAAGGCCCCTGAGGCGTGACAGCAGCCATGGACAACAAAGGGGACATCCTGGCTGCAGTTCCCAAAATGGGAGATGCAACTCCCACGGGAGACAGCGCCCACAGGTGCAGGCAGAGCTCAGAGGCTGGCAGACAAACCCGAAGAGCAGAGCTGCCTTTTCCCTGAGCAAGAGGACCCAGAAAAACTCACGCCTTGGTCTCCTCGTCCAGGACACCGGTGACGGTGATGCCGTAAAACTTCTGCATCTCCGTGAGGGCCGAGGACAAGGTCTGAGCCGAGCGCATGGTGGACATCTGCCGGCTGGGCTGCGGCAGGTAGCCGTAGAGCCGCAGCCATGCCTGCGCGGGGAGAGCCACGTGAGGCCGCGCTGGGAACCTCCCGAGTGGAGGGACCCAGACAAGTGGAGGGACCCAAACTTCCCCGCCTCACCCACAAAGGGGCTTCTGTCCCGCGGGGCGCCCCGGCCCCCTTCCTTCCTGCGCCACCTCCTCTTGTCTCTTCCCATTATTTCTTGGAATAGTCTTAATTTATATTATTAATTTCAATTTTTGCATTTTTAATTTTTTGGGGGTTTTAGTTTGTATTTTTAATTTTTATCTCTTTTTTTTTCCTTCTAATTTTCCAATGTTTTTATTCTTAAATCTTTTTTATTCCTTTCACTTCCTTTCCATTTCCCATTTTAGAAAAAAACAGTTTCATCGTTTAATTCTCGCACAAATTTCCATTTTTGCTTTTTTTTATTAACCTTTTCCCCCTTAAATTTCTTTTTCCTTTTGATTTTCCAATTTTCTTTTTCATTCTTCAATCTTTTCTCTTTATTCCTTTCACTTCCTTTCCATTTCCCATTTCAGAAAAACCGGTCTCAGCATTTAATTCTTGCACAAACTTCCATTTTGCTTTTTTTTAATTAACCTTTTTCCCCTTACATCTTTCTTTTCCTTTTTTTTATTTTCCAAATTGCCTCTTTTTCATTCTCACATCTTTTTTCTTTATTCCTTTCACTTTTTTTCCCCATTTCCCACTTTAGAAAAACTGGTTTCATCACCTAATTCTCGCACGTATTTCCACTTCTGCCTTTTTTGTTTTAATTAAAACTTTTCCCCTTAAATCTCTTTTCTTTTTGATTTTCCAATTTTCCTTTTCTTTTTCATTCTTCAACCTTTTCTCTTTATTCCTTTCACTTCCTTTCCATTTCCCTTTCTTTCCTTCTTTTTTAATTAACTTTTCCCCCCTTAAATCTGTCTTTTCCCTAGATTTTCCAACTTGCCTCTTCTTTTTCATTCTCAAATCTTTTTTCCTTTATTCCTTTCACCATTTCCCCATTTCCCACTTCAGAAAAACCGGTTTCATTGCCTAATTCTCGCACATATTTCCATTTTTGCCTTTTTTTTTTGCTTTAATGACCCTTTTTTCCCTTAAATCTCCCCTTTCCGTTTTAATTTGGAGTTTGCTATTTCTTCTTCCTCCTTATCCCCCTCTCCCCCTCTCCCGGCAGGTGCGGCCCGGCTCTCACCTCGGCGTTGACGTCCTCGCCCGCCGCCGCCGCCAGCAGCGGCAGCAGCAGCAGCGCCAGCACGGGGCGCCCTCCCGCCCGCCGATCCCCGCCCGGCCGCCAGGGGGCGCCGCCGCCTCCTCGCCCCGCCATATGCCGCGCCCCGCGCT
>WAAB01016238.1:202724-270155 GCA_013389865.1 Piaya cayana | reverse complement strand
TGCTCTCTACAACTACCTGAGGGGAGGTTGTGGAGAGGAGGGAGCTGGCCTCTTCTCCCAAGTGAGAGGGGACAGGACAAGAGGGAGAATGGCCTCAAGCTCCACCTGGGGATATTTAGGCTAGACATCAGGAGGAAATTTTTCACAGAAAGGGTCATTGGGCATTGGAACAGGCTGCCCAGGGAGGTGGTTGATTCACCTTCCCTGGAGGTGTTTAAGGGACAAGTGGAAAAGGCGCTGAGGGCCATGGTTTAGTGTTTGATAGGAATGGCTGGACTTGATGACCCAGTGGGTCTTTTCCAACCTGGTGATTCTATGATTCTATGAATGAGGTGAACACTACTAATGACCTACAGCTGCAGAGATGTTACCATCCACAGTGGTAACCCACACCCTGTCCCAGGGGCTTGGTGTCTGATTTGCTGAGGGGAGTCAGAGCAACCCAGGAGAATCCTTTCTGGCTTGCAGGCTTGGCTTTGTGGGGAGGTGAAGGTTAGCAGTGGCTAAAGGAGGAGTATATTTTTTTTCCCCTCTTGCGGGAGTCCTGTTTTACCCTTTTACTCTTTCTTTACCTCTTCTGTATTTTTCAGGATTTGCACAGTTCTTGTAAACATCACTTAAAAATAAATTTCCCCTAGCAAGGTCAATGTAGCCTCAGGTGTTTTCCTCTGCAGGATTTTACTGGCTTCTCATGACCAAAAGACCCATTACGTGCCAGTCAGATGCCTTGGAGGTTGAAGGTGGGCTTCAACTAGGTTGCTTTGGAGATATTAAAATGTTACATATCCATCTGTGGAGATATTCAAGCCCTGAGTGGACGCAGTCCTGGGACAGCCTGCTGTAGCTGCCCTTGTTCAAGCAGGGGCTTCAACTCCCATCTCCAGAAGTCCCTGCCAGCCTCATCCCTTCTGTGATCTGGCCCCTGGACAAGGTAGGAGTGTGGTGACGAGCATTAATTAGTGAACAGCAGCCACTAAGTTGTCCATGTGCTGCATGGGTGATTAGGAAAAGTTTAAAAGTCCATGACACATACAGACAGATTAGCAGAGGGTTGGGCTGTGCTTGCTTTGCTAATAGGGTTTGCTCATCTAAAAACGTGGAGAAAGGTTTTCATTTCTATTTCTAGCATGATGAGGGGGAACTGGATGAATGATTACAGGCTGGGACAGTTCAGCGACAGGTCTGACCCTGGGGCTCAGTCTTCTTCATGCACAGCTTTAAGGAGGTTAAAGCAGACATTGCTCTCTGATGCCCAAGGAGAAGGAACTGATCGTTATCTTACTTCATGCTGCCTCAAAGATGTAGAACTTCCTACCAAGTTTTCTGTCTGTGTTTCTTTTTCCTTTTTCTTTCCTTTTTCCTTTTTTTTTAAAGCAATTTGTTAATATTCATTAAAAAATACTCTGTAGTTTAACTTGATGTCATACTGGATCTTTTTTTAAAAAAAAATGTGATAACTTGGATTTTTGAACAGCTCTTTGGTTCTGGGTATCTGGGGTTTTTTTGCTGTTTAATGTGTAGTAAGTTCAGTGTGTGCTTGCTTTGCTGTAGGAGTAAAAATGAGGAGTAAAACCAATGAAGGCTAATCCTATCTTTACAGAAGGGCTTGGTGGTTACAGAGGCTGCGAGCAGGGGACTTTGGCCAGCCAGGTTAGCCTTAGGCCACACGCTCCTCTTTTCTGAAGCAGTTCAGCGCAGCTGCTGCAGGTCCCACAGTGCCAGGGGTTCAGCAGCACGACACAGGCAGCCAAGATCAGTGCCTGCATCCAGGAGCTTGCAGAGAGGCTCAACTTTAGTAAGAGGAGGATGTGAAATAGAGGCTGCTGGAACCTCCAGGGGATTTTTTTGGCTGCATTTCTGGAGGAGCTGCTGGTGCTACGGAAGGGGTTTAGCAAATGGTTAGCATGGTCCCCAGATGGCTGTGCCCTGCTCTCTGCCCTCCTCTGGGGCCTGAGGGGTTGGACAGCCTCGGGTGCTTGGGGAAGAGCAGGAGGTGGTGGGCCCCGACACAGCTTCACACCACGCACTGGCCACAGAGCTGCCCCTTGGCACCAGCAGGGCACAGGGACTGTTTCCCTCGTGCTGAGCAGCTGGGAAAGCCCCGAGTGTCCCAGCAAGAAGCTCCAGCTTCGCTTAGGATGTGGAAACAGCCAAGCAACACCCTGAGAGACAGAGAGACAATCCTTGGGGCAGTACGCTTGGGGCCCCGTGCTGGGGCACGGGGAGAGGGGATGCTGCGGAGACCTCAGTGAGGACAAGCCCAGGTTGTCTGCTGATGCCTGTGAGTAGGTGCTTCCAGGTTCAAAAACGTCTTGGTGAAGCCTTAGAGCATCATTAAGTAGGACTGGCCATAGGTCTCTTCATCTGGGCTTCTGCTGCCAGACCTCAGTGCTGGTGCATGGAGGACCTGTGCAGAGCAGGCAGCTGGGCAAGTGATGGGAGTCGAGTATATTTTACAGGGAGATTGTCTGGGAAGCAGCTTTGTTGCTACAGGCAATCTAGGAGAGCAGGTCGATCTCTGTTGCTGTGTCTTTGGGTCATGTTTCCTACCGTGAAGTGAGAGGTGAAGGAAATAGGAGGTGGTGCTGTGTGAGGAGGCAGGACTTGGTCTGGGGGGCTGATGTCCCCTGAACATCACACCGTGAAGGGCTCTCTGCTAGCTCCTAGTGTTTCCTTTTCAAACCAAAGAGCAGTTGTGGCCAAAGCCTCTTGGAAGTAAAATGTGTTTCTACTCTGTACCTGTGCTGCACTTCGTTTCTGACACTTACTTCAAGAGACTTTCTGGCTTCTTTGTGCTGCCTCTCCTTGGCCTCTCGTGTCACTCGTTGCCCTATGGCACCTAAGAGGGTCACTGTGCTGGAGCTTGTGTTGTGTCGGCTCTGTGGCAAGTCCTTGTGTGTGTCTTCAGGACTCATTTACCAGACTGGCTGCAGGTGGTCCCTCCCAAAGGGTGGTTCTCTCTGACAACAGCTTGAGCATAGGATGTGGCTGGGGAGGTGGCAGGGAGGGTTAGGCTGGCTGAAGTTGGTGTGGGAGTTGTCCAGGAGATAAATCCTCTTCTCTAGGCTGCTGTTCCTCTGGCTGCCTAGGTCCAGGAAGAAAGTAGTCTGTTATCTGGGCTTTTTTTCCCATCTTCACTTTTGCTTACCTGCAGGATGCTTCTGTGTGTGTGGCAACCCCTTCTCCTCTGCAGCTCTTTTGCTTATAGTTTTGGAAGACATTCTAGGCTTCTTTGCCCTCTGTTCAGTTCTTTAGTTGTAAGTAATGGTTTGGTTTTCAGCCGTTTCTCCGTTTTGATTGCAAGTTCTCTACTCCACCCCAATGGAATGCCTGTTCTGGGCTGGATCTAGGTGATACTGAGCCACTGATGATGAGGTCAGGTGGTTGGGACCTGAATCTGGCTGGAATCTAGCAGGTGCTTCTAGTCCTTTTGCCTGTGGGTTATCCATCTTGCTGAGCATGGGCAATACCTGTGGCCAGGCAGCTTGGCTTGGCTAGGTTGAGTCTGTGGTAGAACTGGCTCTGGCAGGCAAGTCCAAGCCAGGACCAGGAGCCAGAGCAGAGCTGTAGGAAGTGGCCACTGCTGTGAGAGAGGCTGTTCCTTCAGTGGGCCCATTTGACACCTCCACAGCTGAGGGTGAAGTCAGTGAAGGGCAGTCAGACGTTTCTGTGGAGAAGTCATGGCCCTGGGATGGGGTTGGACCCCTTGGTTCCCCTGGAATACCTGCAGAGTAGCTGTGTGCATCAGGCAGGCGGCTGAGCTGAATTAGCTGTGTCACAGACACCCCTGGGACCACAGGTATGCCCAGATGGCCTGGCCAGCTCTCCAGGGAGCAGATTCTGTTCCTGTGATCTGGGTGGGACAGCACACACGCTTTGGTCTTGGGGCCCACATGCTGGAGTGGAGAAGGGGAAATCTGACAGTGGTTTGGGGCCATTGCTGGATGTTCAAGCCTGGTCTTGCACTGTTAGGAGTAGGAGAGCACTTTCTATGCTTCCTTCGAGTATTTACCATCAAGTCCAGGCTGCAGCCAGAGCCTGGCTATTAATAATAAGAAAAAAACCCTTGTTTTTCAGAGTTTGACTCTTCCTCCGTTGGGTGGCAAGTTCACCTGAGGGAAGGTTCCTGCACATGCAGGTGTAAATGCTGAGATGCAATAATGCCAGGTTGGAAGGGTCAGGGGAGGGTAGGTCTCCTCCAGGCCTGGGTGAACCCAGCTTCTCTTCAGTTGCTGGGGTTCCTCTGTGGCTTCTCCCAGCAGCAGCCACTGTCATTCTGGACATGGAGATGCTGCTCTTGCAGCATGCCTGGGGTGCTTGGTGGGGAGAGCAGGACCACAGGTAGGGGCTGGACCGTAGTCTTGCCTCTGAATGCCTCTGAGCTATGGATCCGAGGGAATTGCATGGCTGGTGAGGTTCTTGGACTCCTCCTAACCTGCACTCATGCCTCTGGCAGAGTTCCCAGGGCCGTGGGAAGTTGCAGACAAGGATGATGGGGTTTGTGTGGCTTGCAGTGCCTTTAACACTGCTCTCCGTGTGTTTCTAAGATGATACTCCATGTATGTGTGTATATATATTGTATTAACACATCCCGCTCTTCTGTGTGATTGTCAAATTGTTTTGCTTTACTAATAAATTTATAGTTATTTATACCTTTCTGTGGATGTGTAAGATTTTTAGAGTGGAGGCTGTGTGCTGGGCATCGCCTCACCTGTCTGTCTTTGTACTCTGTCTGGCTCCACTTGATTTTTTTTTCCATGTGTTTTTTCTCTTTGCCTCAAACTTTTTTACTGGAGAAATGGTGCTTCACCTACCTGGTAATGAAAAGTTGAGATGCAGGCTCTCAGGGACTGAAAGCACAAGCAGGCAGAGTGCAGTGTTGTTTTGCCCCTTGCTAGAGCAGGGCTGCTCCCTCCCCAGAGCACCACTGGCTGCTGGGGCTTCAGGGCAGAAGGGAGCAGGATTCTCTGCCTGCCAAAGAGGAGCGATTGTTTAGGAGGCAGAAGCCAGTGCGCGTTGTGATCCAAGGACCTCAACCCCATGCAGCTTTCCCAGAGGATTTTTTTGCATCCTTTCCATCCTGTGATAGCAGGAGAGAAGCCCGCTACCTGCAGATGGCCTGACTTGCTCCATCCCACAGCCCAGCCAGGTGAGATGTGTGTCTGTCTCCAGGTCACTGGAAAAAACCTTCTGGCCAAAGGTTTGGGAAGGGGATGGGGTGGGACAAGGGGCAAGAGTGGAGACAGCACTCACCCAGGATCCTGTGTCTGGGACGTGTCTCAGTATCCCTTCTCGGCTGGCTGCTCCATTCAGAGCTCCTTAAATTATAGTGAAGTGCTCAGGAGGAGGAGTGTCCACATGTCGTGGAAGGGGCAGGACCCTGTTCCCTTTTGCTGATGCTGATACCAGGTCACCAGTCCCTCTGAGGCAGCTGGACAATGCCTGGTGGCAGAAGGGCGATACTTTTCTCAGCTGCCCCAAATTCTTGTTCCTGGCTGGATGATTTCCATGGGAAGATGAAAAGTTAAACTGCAACTGATAGCTCTAAGCTGTGCCCATAATTGAATTTTGCGGTTTGAGGAAATAACTCCGTGTCCTTAGGGCAGGCAAGCAAAGTGCATTGGCACCGCTGATGCTTTACATGGGCTGTTACTCTCTAGTCTTTGATTTCCATAAATCACAGCAAAGCTGTGCATGTGCTGGAGCCCCAGGATCTGGCTGTGGGAAGACCAGGAGCAGTTGGTGGGAGCAGCATCCTCTCATCATCTTATAAAGAGCCCCTTAAGGACTATTTGTTTTTCCAGAAAACATTGCCTACTTGGCAGCTGTTTTCTGTGCAGGTACAATGCCATGGCCAATCCCTCCTGCCTTACCCCACAAATCCTGACTTACCTCACACATTTAAAAGCTAGGGACACAAATGAAAGGAAAGCAGAAGTGGACAGAAACTAGTTCATCAGCAAATGTGCCAGAAGTGGTGGCAGCATCACCCAAGTGAGGAGCTGAACCTTCCCCTTCCCTTCTGAGGTTGCTCCTGGGCATTTACTTGCATAACTAAGTTGAAGACTTTTGCAGGCAGGTTTGCCTCAGAGATGAATGTCTTCAGAGTGTCCTTGGAGGAGATGCAGGTTTAACTATCAACAGATGCTGCTTTTTTGAACCCCTTGCTGCAGGATTTCATGAGCCTACAAAAGACTGTTTGAAACTGTCCCTGCGTTTTTGCTCTTTCAGGCAGCTCTGTCTTCTCAGGTGGGACCTGGGCAACCTCCTGCAAGGTGGGACCTGTGCTGCTTCCACTGCTGATACTGCTGCAGGGGCAGTGCCTTGATTTAATATCACACCTGTCCTGTAGCCACTGCTTCTCCCCAGGAGGTGGCACGCAGGGCCATTGGGCCCACCACAGCTTGCTGTCTTTACAGGAGTGTTTTTTCCTGGTGATCCAGTGTTTTCAAGCATTGCACAGCAGTCCCTGTGCCCTGCTTTCAGAGCCAGGGGCTGGCACAGGGGTCAGCATCCCTCCCAGAGCAGAGAGCAGTGTTTGCAATGCTTTGTGGAGGCAGGAATTATAGGCACCTGAAGTCGCTGACAGATTAACCTGAGATTTCTTTTTTGGGTGCTGGAACATCTCCTGCCTTGGTGCTTGGTGCTCCCCTGCTCCTGCAGGTTGGTGATGGAGGCAGCATCCCAGTGGTGACCAAAAGCATCTTGGCTTGTATCAGAAAGGGTGTGACCAGCAGGTCCAGGGAGGTTATTCTCCCTCTGTACTCGGCACTGGTGAGACCGCTCCTCAAATCCCGTGTTCAGTTCTGGGCCCCTCACCACAAGAAGGATGTTGAGGCTCTGAAGCGAGTCCAGAGAAGAGCAGTGAAGCTGGTGAGGGGGCTGGAGGGGGCTCTTGGGAAAGAGGAATCGGGCCAGGAGGTTCCAGTGCTGCTCCAGGGAGCTCTGGCCAAACATTGAAGCTGGGGCTGGATGTCTTGCAGTAAAGCTGAGCCTGTACTAGGACTCCGGGGTGTGACCATGGCTGAGATTAGGGGCGGTGGGAAAGGCTGGCAGTCTTGCAGGGCTAGAGGTAAACGGATCAAGCAGCAATTGGCAGGCTCAGCAAGAGGAGGCTTAACTCAGCCCAGCACAGATTTTCTGCTTCTCCTGCCCCACATCCTCTGGGGCCTGGGCAGAACTGCAGGTGCAGCTTCATCGCTCACATCACCCTCGCATCGCTCTTCAGGGTTTCAGCAGCACCATTGCTGCTTCTCTGCACATCCCTGCACCCACCTGCACCTCAGCAAGACAAGAGCCTTCTCCATATTGCTGCTGGGCTTGCACAAAGCTGGTGAGTGACTGGGGTAGCTTTGACTGCTCCAGGAATTTTAAGAATTCTCAAACCTGCTTGATTTTGCGGTTTTCTTTGCTCTATCCTACACCCAAACCAGGATGGCTGCTGGGAGCTGGGGCATTCAGGACAGCTGAGTGCCAGTAATCCCATTTGCAGGCAGCACTGGGCTAATCTTTGCAGAGCCCTGAGCGGATTTGGGTGGGTTTGAGGGGCCAGTGGCAAGCTGTGGTGGCCAAGGGAGACCACGCATCGCAGAGGTGGCATCCAAGGGAGTGTGAGGGGGTAAGTGGCAGCACTGGAGGTGAGGGACACGGCTGGGATTTCTGCAGGACCACCTCCATACATTGCGGGGAGGATTCAGTGCTCTGAAATGGAACTGGAGGATGAGATGTGGTGGGGAAGCGGGTGCGTGGCAGGGGAGCGATGGAGCAGGTTCATAGGGAGCGATGCTGCAAGGGCAATGGAGCTGGGTAATGTGGAGTTTGATCTGATGCTGGAGGGGAGAAAAAAAGCTACTATGCTCCCTGCTCAAAATAGGGATGGGAGGTCTGGGTGCCACTTCTTGCTCTCTATGACTGGGACCGCTTGTCCCCTGAAATGAACCCTGATAAACTGGCACGATGGCCAGTGGTACTGGCTGGTGCCTGTGATGCCAGGGAATTGAATGTGATTCCCTACTCTTCGGTGCCATTGCAGGCAAATCCTGGCTTCTTATTCCTATTTCTTCCAGCAACAAGTTTTTGGGAACCCATAAATGTTTCTTCCCCTCTCTTGTTCAGATGCGCTGGAGGATTGGCCCTGGCCCTCCACTTTCCTTCCCAGGGCACTGGCAGGATTAAGCTCCAGGTTTTTACAGCTGCGTAAACTAGTATTGAGGGAGGAGGAGACCTCAGTGCTGCAGGGGCCCACTCCACCCCCAGGAGGCTTTCTCTGGGCTTATTTGGGCTCAGTGGTGTATGTTGGCATGGGTGGAAATGCTGCCACATCAAAAGCTCCTTGATCCCTTATGCCCAGTGGGAGATAAAAGGCAATTTCTTTCTGGTCATCAGGCCTCCTAGGAGGTGCTTTACAGCCACCCTGTTCCACTTTGTGATGTGGGAGTCCCTGAGAGAGCTGAGCCTGCCCGTGGTGTGCTGGGGGCTGGAGGTGCCATGTGGAGTGATGTTGCAGCCACATCCAAACCCAGCGTCTGGGCTTGCACAAAACCAGGCAAACGAAGAACTGAGGATGGATCAAAAATTCCCATGCGGTCTCCTGGCTGGGCTGGATGGAGCTCAGGGATCTGCTTTCTCTTGCTGTTTACAGACATCTCCTTTGAGCAGCAGCATGGGAGCCCCTCATTGAGCAGAGCAGGGTGTCTTTGGAGGGACAATTTGGGCAGAGCTCAGCTCTTTGGAAGGGCAGCAGCAGAGGATATTCCCAGTTTAAGCTGGGTGAGACCCCCCAGCCCTTGTTCTGTGCCCAGGCATGGGAATGTGCAGCATCGCTCAACTCACTGGTGCTGCATCCCAGCCGGGAGCTGCACCAAGAAAGGGTGGGGATGACCCAAAAAGGCTGAGCAAACAGAGCTTCGACAGCGGAATTCCTGCTCTGCAACATCTTTTTATCTCTCCTGTCAACATCTTGGCAGCCACAGCAAGTCAGTGCTGGCTGCCTTTACTGCCCTCCTCAGAGCCCCAGGCAGGTCTTGCCCCAGCAGCCACAGTGGCCCTGGGCTGTGACTGAAAGGTGATGGAGCGGAGTTGTTTCCTAGGGGTAGAACAAGTTGATACATGTGTTAGGATTTGAACTCATTCATAAACAAATTCTGCTCAGGTTACTGTTGTTTTTCATCCCTCAAATGAAAAATTAGGCCCCTGAGCAGAGCATTGTGGTTTCTGTGATCTATCTACTACAGCTTCATGAACACTTCTCCTTGTGTGACCCTAGCTGTGGAGATTTGTGGGAAAAAAAACCCTAAATGAGTGGTTGCCTTTAGGAAAGGCAAGTTTAACTGAGCCTGCAAACTTAAAATAGAGGGTGTAGTTTGCTCACAACAACAGTGAGGGGTCAGAGGCCGAGCTGGGTTATTCTGGCTGTGCTGCAGTGATGCGTTTCCCAAGCAGGACGTGGAAACAGAAGGACGCCAACGATCTTTTTGGGCTGCTCTGGAGACAACACGAGAGCTGGTGCACCCTGTATTCCCTGGGGAGCGTGCACTGCTGCTGCTGGCCTCTCACCAGCGGGAGACCTCTCCTTGCTACCTGCAGGCAGCAGGATGCTGGGCTGGATTGAGCGGGTGATTCCCCAGCCCCCTGTGCCCCAGCTGACGGAGAAGACCCCCCCAGACCCGGTGCAGGACCCAGAGCCAGCTAAGGTGAGCAGAGAGCCAGTTTGGGAGGTACCGTGGACCCCGGGAGCATGGTGGAGAGACAGCTGGTGCCTCTGTGTCCAGCCTGTGGCACCAAGAAATGCTCCATAGCGTCCCTGGGAGGGGTGGAAGTCAACACGCGTCCCAATTCTGAGCTGCTGGGAGCTGGCAGAAAGGATGGGGAGCCCGTGGGGTTTGCAGACACCTTTGAGCAGCACGGTATGTCCCTTGCACCTCATTCTCGGACACTTTCTGCCTTTTATCCTGAAGGCACCACCAGGAAAGGCCAGTGGCTCTGGGGATGCTGATGAACATGCACACATCGAGGGTAAGCCACGACAGAGGGATGTGCTGGCAGATCCCCTCTCCTGCCTGGCATGCTGGGGGCTGATGGAATGGTGATGGGAGCTAGCTTTTTTTTTTTTCCCCCCTGCTGTCATTGAAGAAATTAAAAAGAAGGTGGGATTTGCGGTCCCTGAGGAGCCAGGCTCTGTGTTTGAGAGGTATTGCTCTTGCATCCTCCAGGCTGCAATGTGGTTTACTTGGGTTTTTGCTTTTGGCTGGGAACTGGATGCCTGGAATGGGGGATCCCAGCCTGACTCACTCTCTTCCCTGGCAGTGTGGGGAGCAGTGTGCTCTCCTGGCTCTCCCAGGGGTTGGAGAAGGTGATTCCCCAGCCAGTCCCAGCCCCAGGGACACTACAGGCACTGGGGAAGAGCTTTGAGACAAGTATTGATGTTCCTGATCAGGTAGGTGGCAGATCTGGGCAATGGTCCAGTGTATTTGGGCTTTTAGCCCCTTTTTTCACCCTTTTCTTCTTTTCCTTCCCTTCCTACCACTCTCCTAGTTCTAACTGGGAGCACTAACCCTGCCCTGCATGCGTTTCTTTCTTCATCTGTGCTTGGGGAAAGGGCAGGTTTCCCTACCCACCAGGTGAGATGAGCTCCACTCAGCTGCTTGGAGGGTAATGATCTGTTTGGCTTTTCAGACAGAGGTCCAGACCCTCAAGGATGAGGAAGAGGATGCTCTGGGTAAGGAGATCTAGGAGTCCTCAGCTTGCAGCATCCTGGGGATCTTTCTGGGACTCCTACATCCCCCATCCCACCTCCCCAGCTGGTGATGCTGGTGCTATTGGCCCATCGAGCTGGTTGATGGGGACACCAGGAGCTCCCAGCAGTGCGGGTCGTGGCTCTCCCTGAGTCCCTGCAGCACTGCTCTTCTTGCAGAGATAACCCCCTTTGATCCGGAGGAGGAAGAACTGGACGACTGTGAGCCTGAGGCCAGCCCAGATACTGGCACAGAGGAGTGGTGGGTCCCCGGGGAGTATGAGAGAGGGGATGCAGGCAGGAGGGATGCAGGATGAGCTTCCTGACCGCGGTGTGCTCTTCCCACAGGGCTGGAGCACGGGTGCTCAACTGGCTGGTGCAGGGCTTTGAGAGGATGGTGCCTCAGCCTGAGGTGCTGAAAAAGCCAGAGGTGAGCCCTGCCTGGCTGGGGGAGGCGGGGGCTTCCAGGCAGAGGTGCTCCCCATCCTCCTGCACCCCCCAGCTCGGACTCCGGGGAGGAAACCCCCAGGGGAAACTCAGCAGAGTGAAAGGGAGGCCTTGGGATGCCGTCCTGATGCTCCTTGACTTGGCTGCACCCTGTGGGGACCCTCTGTTCAGGACCTCAGTTTGCTCACATGCTGGTGTCTGGGTTTAATTGTCCTTCTCAAGGCAATGGGGCAGAAACTGCGGTGGAGTGTGTGTGGGGTTGTGTGCATGGGTCCTCTTGAGGTGGGGGACGTGTCCATCCAGGGTGGTGTGGGGCCACAGCTGGTGCTTTGCCACATCTATCCCTCCCTCTATCTGTCTGCAGCCAGAACCCAAAGAGCAGAAGAGTGAAGCAGTGGTGGGAGGTGAGTGATCCCCCTTCCCTGAGTGGCCCTTTCAGAGGGGTCACTCTGTCTTTGAGAACATGGGTGTGGACAGCCACCCGTGCTGGGGCTCCCCATCATCCCTGTGCCCTGCGGTGGGCACACCAAGTCCTGGCATCACAGCACTGCCCCATCACCATGCCTGTCCCCAAACCACCCATGTTTTTGTCCCAGGGATGTCCCCCAAGCTTGTCCCTCAGTGGGAAGTGACACATCCTCACTTGCTCCCCTTCCCCAACAATTTATAAGATGACTACTGTGTTGCCTGCCCCCCTTCTCCTTCTCAATAAACCTGAGTGAGCACAAAAGGGGCTAAAACGCAGACAAAGTTAAAAAGTAACGTTTCAGCTGCACAGAGCACCCAGAGAGCTGTGGAACCTGTAGCCGCTGAAGGGCAGCCGGAGCCAGTGACCACCCTCATCCCTCGGTCCCTGGCTGGGGACGGCAGCAGGTAACCATAGTGGCAGCTTGTGTTGGTGGCTGCTGTGCAAGCAAAAGCTCTGGCTGCTGCATCTAATGGTGGTTTCTGATCACCAGAGTGTTTGCCTGGTTGGTCCAGGGGCTGGAGAAGGTGATGCCACAGCCAGTGAGCAGGGAGAAGCAGGACACACAGGTATGGCGTCTGCTGGAGAGTCAAAGGGTGTGTATACACCACGTGCCGGGTGGGGAGGGGTCCCTGCTATGCAGATGCCACCAGATCAGTGCCAGAAACTACTGTGGTTTGGGCTGTCACCCAACTCCTTCAAGAAAACAACCCCTCCAACCTACTTCGTTGATGAAAACTGGAATTTGGCCTCTAAGCAGTAAGAGAGCCCATGGTGTGTGTTTTCTTTGCTGTTTCCTTGCCTTTCTGTGCTGCACCAGCTGGTGTCTGGACCTGGTATTTCACTCAAGTGAGGTTCAACTCTAGCAAGAAGCATCAGCAGCTTTACCCACTCTCCTTTTCCTTCCCTTGCACCCAGGCGAGCTCACTGATGTGCTCCTGCCCTTTACCATCATGTGTGAGGGTGCTTGTGCCCTTGGCCAAGCCATCTGACATGCCCCTAGAAACTACATGGGGTATTTAAGATAAAACAGCCAAGTCTATTGAAAATGGAGCATTTAGGATAAAAATTTAAGTTTACTGAAAGTGGGCAATGTCTCATTTTTCCTTTTTCCTCGTGACAGGGAGTGACCACAGCCAGCTCGACTCCTGTGGAGGAAAGTAAGTGATTGTTCCGTCTTACTGTGCCCTTTTGCTTCTCAAGGTCAGAAAAATTATTGGGAAGAGGGTTTGCTGACAGATTTTATCACCTGGTCCACCATGGGTACCAGCTCAGGCGGCCCTGAAATCCTGTGGGGAAGCCACAAGAGGCTGTTGCTGCTCGAGTAGCAGGAGCAGATTTTCTGGGGTTGTGGTGCAGGCTCCATAAAACTCAGGCCATGGGAGTTTCCAAGTGCAGCATCCCACACCATTGGTACTTGGGTTTGGAGGTTAGTGCTGATGTGGAGGTCTGTCTCAAGCTGTGTTGGACACTGTTGGCAAAGCTGGTAGATTTGATCAAAGGATTACAGGGGAATTCATAGAATCAGAGAGTCACCAGGTTGGAAAAGACCCACTGGATCATTGAGTCCAACCATTCCCATCAATCACTAAACCATGTCCCCCAGCACCTTGTCCACCTGTCCCTTAACCACCCCCAGGGAAAGTGACTTAACCACCTCCCTGGGCAGCCTGTTTCAGTGCCCAATGACCCTCTCCATGAAATTATTTTTCCTAATGTTCAGCCTGAGCCTCCCCTGGCGGAGCTTGAGGCCGTTCCCTCTCATCCTGCCCCTGTCATTTGGGAGAAGAGACCAGTGAGAAATCCTGCAGGAAGGCATTTCTCTGCATGTCTGTAACTACTGGAGGCCTGAGCGCTGCTGTGGACCTTGAAAAGAGAAAAAGCCAGGGGATGCTGCTGCATCTGCAGGGCAGTTGCAGCCTTTGCAGGCAGCTGGCTTGTATTACAGCTGGCTTTGGTGCCTTGAGGCATCTCAAAGGCACGTAATCTGTCTGATTAAGGGAGTGATTGGGTCAAGAAAGAGATCTTCTCTGGCACCAAACTGCCAGCACAGTCATTAATGTTTTCCTCTCCTTTTGTTTCAGGGGGCAAAGGGGCTTAGTGCCTCTGAAACAAACGGAAAATCAAGACTGTGGCAAGCCAGCCCTACCCACAACCAAATGAGACCAACCTGAGGAGAAAAGCCTAGCTGGGGAGAAAAAGTGAAGGGGAATCTGCAAATGGTCTCTAGCTCCTTCCTGGCCAGCACAGCAGGGTCCAGAGTCTGGCTGTGTCCCCACTTCCCAGGGCTGTCCCATCCCGGCTCCTTCTTGACTCCAGGAATTGGAGCTATTGGTTTTGCAGGATGATGTCTACAAGGTTCATAGAAGGGTAGAAAAGGGACACCTCAGAGGCAGAAACCCTCCTGCTGCAGCCTCCCAGCACTCCTGGCCCTCTCAAACCCCTCTAGCATCTGAACACTCACTCCTGTGACCTCCAGTCAACTTCAGCCTCTGAGGTGTAATGTTATAAAGCTCTTTAAGCTCTTGTTAGCTTCTTGTTGCTTTTCTTCTATTAACTGAGCGTTTTCTCCCAGCAAGTGGAAAGGGCTGTGGTTTGCAGCAGCAAATGCAGGTGGGTGAGGTTAATCTCTAGGTGAATAGGTAGGAGTTAATGGTTAAAAGCCTTTACCCAGGCTCTCCTTACCTCCAACTACAGCTCCCTTCAGAAGCTCACAGGGCTAACCACAGTGGCAGGGAAAGAACCTCAGGGCCTATCTCCAGCTCAGAGGTGTCCCCCATTTTCGTATAATGTATCCAAAAGCTGTGCTGTGTTTTAAAAGTCATCTCCAGGATTGCTGTCCTGTGTCTTAATTAATGGAAATCTTGGGGGAATGGGCTAAAGGCAGTGTGGGTACCGTGGGGCGGGTAGATGTGGCACAGAGCCGACCATGGATGGGCTTCCTGCCTTTATGTAGTTGAATTTGCACATTTCCCATTAGTTTTGCTGTGTAAGTTTTCTTTTGTTAATCAGACCTCAAAATAAACTGGTTTTTTACAGTATGTGGATGCGCTTCCTCCTCTTGTTTCTCCCATGTGCCTGACCTGGTAGGGAGGGTAGCCCTGGGACACAGAGAGGGCTGGTCCTGGGTCACACCCACGCTCTCCGCTTTGCAGCTTGTCCAACAGCCTCTCCAGTAACCCACCATGGGTTATTCCCCCAGCGACGCTGGGAGGTGGTGGGAATGTTAAGTGCTTCCTACGCCGTGTCCCAGGGAGCGTTTGGAGCAGATGCAGCACAGTGCTCAGGGTGTTCCAACACAGATTCGGGGTGGAGTCTTGTTCTGCAAAACCAGGGCCCTGGGGCTGCGCTAGTGCAGCATTCCCACTCTGGGTTTGCAGAGGGGGAAGACTTTGGGCTCTTCCCGCAGCTGCTTCTGGCAAGGAGAGCCAAATTGTGGCCTGGAAATGGGCCAAATCACCTGCTGGTAGAGGTTGCTCTCTGTGTGGGGAAGCCAACAGGTATCTGTATGCAATGAGTTGTAGTTTTCATAAGGCTTTGGATGTGCTTGGCACAAAATGGTAAATTCCTTTGTTCCTTCCAGCAAAAATGCTCAAGACATCTGTCTGGCACAGCTCTGGGACACTGGGGCTGCACAGATCTACGTAGGGTGAGAGGTGCTTCAGCTCTGCCATGCAGCAGCACCTCTGCATTGAGCACCTAAAATGTGACATCTGCCCTGGCTCCACTCCTGGCTTCTCAAAAACGTGCCACTCACTTCATTGCCTCCCTTTCTCTATTCCCATTTCAGTTTGTATTGTCCCTGCGGAACCTGAGGAGACCAGACTTGTCCTGGAAGAGATTGATGATGACTGGATTAACGAAGCCACCTGCAGGATGATTGCCTGGGGTCGTGAAGCTGAGCTGGTGGCAGGTGCTCATCCCCTTCCCACCATACAGGAGGAACCTCAGGAAGACGAAAACAGGTAGGAGAAAGGAGGTGCTGTTGATAAGCAGCTTTATGTGCTTTCTGGCCACTGACTTGGTAGCCATGGAGGGGATGAGCACAATCTTTGTCAGTGAACCAAGAACAGTCAGTGAACAGCTGAGGTGCCTGTTTCCAAGGAGGGGGGCACAAGAAGGACACAAAATTGTGTTGGGGAAACAACCTTTTCTTCTGGTGTTGAGATAAGGGTAGGGGCAGATAGTGGCAGAGGGAGGGATGCAGTACTTCACGTTGACCTGCAAAGGGCAGCTGAAGAATGCTCTGCTTAGGCTTTCTGTAAGCAGATTTTGTCCCTAGGGCAAGAAGGTTTGAACCGTGTTCCCATCAACTGTGCATCCAACTGTCATGACATTTGGAAATGAGTCTTCTTGATATAATTCATCCTGCTTCTTCCAAAAGAAGCAGCCATCCCAAGGGCTGGGCAATGTGTTCAGAGTCAGGAGGGGGCTGCATTTCAGCAGGGGGATGAGAGGTGTCCATGCATCCTCCCAAAAGGGTTTGGGAGCCCTCCAAAATGCTCCTTGATCTCGGCATAAATTCAGGGGAGGGCAAGCACAGCAGTCCTCACCTCTGACATGGGCAATGCTCACCTGCACGAAGCAAAAGTGATGGCCAGAGCCATGTTCACTCAGCAGAGCTCTGTTCTGCTCAGCCAGAAAACACTGGACATGTAATAAAAATATTTTCAGATTTTTTTCTCCTTAGTATAGGAGCCTGAAAATCTGTGAGCAGTTCCTGTCCTGGAGGGTGAATTTCATTAGCAGAGAGGTTTTGGTCAAAATCAGCAGCAAATGACCCCTAAAGACATCATCTCCCCATGTGCCAAGGAGAATTTGAAGGCTTGAAGACTCTAGTTTTGTGTTCTTAACATTTTTGCTGTTCTTCCTACCACCCGCTTGGAGCCTCAGACACAAATACGAGTGGCAAGTGGACTCTAGTGTGTCCACCCCCAGAGGTGTTGTCTGGGGGACGGAGGGAGAGCATCTCGAGCCAAAGGGGTTGTGGAGGCTGGCAGCCTCTTGGAGAGATTCAGACACACTTTTTGGACTTCACCTAATGAATTTCTTCCTCCCAGGTCGTGGTTGTGCACCCTGAGCACTGCCAAGGAGGCGGGGGAGGAGGAGGAGAAAAACGAGGAGGAGGAGATGGAAAAGAGCGTGGGGTGAGTGGCTCCCATTGCCTTTATGGCTTTGTTGGAAGTGAATGTGAACACAATTGTTCTTGTTCCGACTGCATTCACAAGCTGGAGAGGCTGAAACACCAGGGGATGAGCTCCTCTTGGCAGAACGGAGCTCCCCAACCTGGTGGGTGGCTGGGATTTATTTGTTTGGGGAGGGATGCGTGTGTTTGGGGAGGGATGCGTGTGTTTGGGGAGAGATGCTTTTGCAAAGCGGCTCATCCCCGGGTTCGCTGCTGACGTGGTACCTGGTGACAGGCGAGTGTCTCCTGGTGACGCGGGCTCCATCTCCATCGCAGCAACCACTGTCCCTGGCCATCCCCTCCCGTGGGGTCCAGCGCCTCGGCTGAGCAGCAGATCTGGCTTGTGCCTTTCCTGGGAGTCGGGAGCACCCACCTTCTGGAGAGTATCCACATTATTTAAAACCATATCTATTAATTCAGGGCAGTTGGGATTATTATGAGTATTACAGAGATGAATTTAAATACAGGATTATGTGTTGTACCTGCAAATGCTACTTAATACAAGTAGGTACAATTTTACATTTTTTCCTATTGTAGAAAATAGCTGAGTTATTGTCAGCTGCTGTAGGTCTAGGTGGTATTTAGAAAAATCTTTCTGTTTAATTTTGTAGTTTGCTCTGATTTCTTGTGAGAGAAATAGTTCGGGATTTAGTACCTAGTGCTACGATATTATTCTCTCCTACTTCTTCTGAAGTAGGCAGATTTGCAGGAAGAAGCTGAAAACACATGGTTGTTCAGTGTTAAAAGCATATTCTTATTTCATCAACATCTGTTCCTGGAGATCCACTATAGAAACTTGAGCTTCAGTTGTTGGGTGAATGAGATGCTGCACCGCCTTTCAATGTGTTTGTTTATAAGAAAAGAGAGGCACTACAGGTTTTCTAGATTAGGATAAAGAGAGTTCTGATTGCAATTGAGGGAAGTCCGATTTTAAAAACAAAATAAAGGCGTGTGGAAATTATTGAAAAAGACCTTGCAAAATAACAGTTTTTCATGACATGGAGATAAAAGAGAAAAAGCAACCATTGCGTATTACACCCATCATCTGATTTAGGACCTGCAAAGCATGCAGAAAGATGTTTTTTCTCTTTTCATGTGGTTAGTGGTTTTAAATTTTTTCATTATGCCGAACTCCTGTTTTGTATCTCGCATCGGGAAAGAGCAAATCAGGAGATAAGTGCACAACACAATCAGCTCTTTTTTTTTTTAAAATGAGTTGTAAAGTTATATAGAACCAATCACACCAGTTTTGGGAGCCTCTTTTGTCAGAGTGATGGAACTGAGGTCTGTGCTTGCTGCTGAAGGAAAATGAGTTCGATACATAATGTGGGATTTGGATGGAGCTTGCCGAGCAGCCCTGCCTGGAAATTAGGCTCTCAGCTATTTATTTGGTAGATTATAATTATACGAGAAATTATTATGCACAGCAGGAGAAACATACTGCCTCTATCTTTTTGCATATGCAAATCTTGCACCTCTTACCTGGTCTCTCCCGCAGTACTTTTTCCAAGTCCTTACTAACATAAGCAGTAATTTTTTGATGCCGCTACTGTACTCAAAGACGATGTCTGTGGTATTGTTCAACTGCAAATGGGGCTTGCCATGCACCTGGAGGATCAGTGTTCCCTGAAATGGAAGAGCCGTGCATCACCCCCGTTGATGTGTTACCCCTGCATTGCTGTGATGCTGCCCATTCACACTGTGCCGACCCTCAGAAAGGGCAAAATCAAGCTCAGGTACTTCTCTTTTGCTCCAGACCCTTGCTCCAGTCACCTTGTCTCGCTGTTGGTGAGGGTGTGGATGAAGTCTACTTTGCAGAAGAGGCCCTGAGGTTTGAGCAGCTGGAAGAAGCCGAGATAAATGACCTCGAAGGTGCTTTTTTACAGGTACAACGTCAATCCCTGTTTGGGCTCAGATCTGCAATGAGTTCTTGCTACCCAGTACATGCCAGGGGGCTCAGTGCTTGTTTGGGTAGACACAGCGACCTGGTGAGAAGCAGGGACCGGGAGGGGCACTGGGAATGTTGCCCACCAAGATGTATCCATCTCTAAACCTGAGAAAACAGCAGTAACTGTGTGCTGAGGGAGGCAAGCGTTCACCCTAAAATGAATGCTGAACAACAGGCTGAGAGGCTGGCTCACGGCTGGGGCAGATGGGGCAACCAATCAAGCTACACAGTCTGCTCTTTTACTGATGCAGCAGGTCTTTTTCTCCTTAAAATGGCTTTTTTGTTTGTTTTGAAGGTGGAAGAGAAGACAACTGAAGCTGCTGAAACCGATGCTGAAGGTATAATACATAGCGGAGCAATGTGAAATTAGGAGGAAAGAAAGCAGCCAGTGCCTGACAAGGGGAAAACGCAGCTTCTCCCTCCCTGCCACTCGCTTCCTGCGAGCAGGCAGCTGGGCATGGGCAGTCGGGGCTTAAAGCATCCCGTGGGAACAGTGCAATGGCAATATTGTCATCAGCTGGAGCCAGCTCTGAAAGGCTGGTGCCCACGCAATACTTAGTCTTGTTGATTAAGCAATCTCTGCTGTGAAAGAGTTCCTTCTTTAGCACGTAGCAAGGGATAAAAAGGATTTTCTCTGCTGCTTTGCTCAACATGGGAAGTATCTAGTGGCATTTTAATGTAACAATTCAGGAAGGTAATGTGTTGGTAACGAAAATTAGGTGGTGAGCTCCCAAAACAGCCTGAGTGAGGAAAGGCAGGTCCTGGCATAACTCCACTGACACTGGGGGAGTTGCACAAGGGTCAGCTTGACCTGAGGCCTGGTACAGACCGGAGATTTCTCTGCTCATGCAGCCCTGCAGAGCACTCTGATCTTGCACTGTGATCAGCACTTGCTGATCTGAGCACCGTGGTAGGGTGCTCACCACCACTGCTACCAACATCTGTGAGCGCTGACCAGCCATAAAAACTGCACCAACCCTACATCACTCTGTGCTGACACAACTGTCCTGTCTCAAACCATTCTGTGTTTTGTTGCAGCTTCAGATGTCTTGTCCTTTGCTTGAAGCACCTAGGTGCCTAGCAGCATGTCCCAGCGTGTCCAAGACGTCGAGCTAGACCGGCTGGTGCATGACAAGCTGCTTGACGGCGGGGATGCCTCCCCTCCCAGCCACAGCATGCTAGAGCAGCTCCCCAATGTCCCCAGCTACCGAGTCACTGCTGCCTCCCGCATCCCTGTCCTTGTCACCAGCAAGCCAAAGGCTGGAGTTGTCAACCCCAATTTTTGCAGTGAAGAGCAATCCCCCATAGGTATTAGAGATGTTGGCTTTGCCGATGGGCTTGTGTAGCTTGAGGGGGGTGTGGGGTTACTTATGGAGTCATTGCTTTTTGTTGCTTTTGGCAGGGGGAGGGTGGGAAATAAGCATGCGCTTTGTGTTGCAGCTCAGAGGCTGGGGAAAAAAATAATGTTGTTTTTCTGCTTCTGCCTCATCACTATGTGCCATTCTAGCTAATTCCTAGAAAGCGTCTGCAAATATCTGTAAATGATATGCTATATATTTTGACCATCTTGGCCAAAAACTCTAACACACGACCTGCAGGCAGAGGGTTAAATATCTGCTGCACTCACGGTTTTCTCCTTAGCATTCCTGCCACCTGCTCATACTCTGAGGACAGTAAGATGGAGGTTTGCTGTTTACGGTTCTCTACCTTTTAACCCAACAGCACAAATTATGTTTCCATAGCTTTGCTTTGTTTTTAACCAGCAAGCCAATGCTGCTGCTTTTCCTTACATGCAGAGGGATTTTAACTTTGCAATTTTTGTTGATTTGTTCGAGCCACTCTGACCTACAGCTCTCACAACAGCATGGGGTGGGAGGAATGCACAGGGCGCTTCAGATGTGTGAAAACCTTCCTTAACAGAAAACTTGCAGGAACTCGTTGCATTGTGTTATATAGCTAAGAAAAGGGATAACACTTCACAGCATGGCTGGCTGCAAGGTCTAGCCAAGATAACCCCAACGGCATTTCTCCCTTGGGCAATTGGCGTCTCTTCTTACTCATGATAAACATCCAGCCTTCCTGCTTCTATCCTTGCTTGTGGCAGGAAGCAGTTATTACTCCTGCAAAAGATAGAGGCCATAAATTCTTATTTAAATAGTGCATTATTCTGCACAAAAAGCAAATGCTTATGTAGTTGGAGCTTGTATGATCCATATTTGTGTTCAGAAGACCCAGGAGGTTTTCTAGACCCTTTAAGGGAGGTTTGCAGCTGGTAATCCTGGGTTCCTGCATCATTTTCAGAACCACAGGAACCCAACACGTGTCCAGAGTAGTTGAAAGCTGGGAAAGCAGAAGGGAAGCAGCTGGCACTTCTTATAGCACTGAAAACTGGGGAGAAAAAAAAAAAAAAAGATAAAGAAATGCTCCAAACTGTTAGGACAAAGGAATGCTGGGCAAGAATGGAGTGAAGAGAAAAGGAGAGTCCTTCCAGTACACTGTGGGGCCTGGGGGCAGCTCTGTGGAGGTGATGAGGCTTGGGGATTCATCCTGGCTGCAGCCTGGGCCCTGCACCCCTCTCACCTGTAATTATTGTCCTTCTCCACGGGTCAGGTAATTACCCCGCTGTGGACATCAAGGATGTGGATGGTGGAGGCGATGCTGTGGAGGATGATGGTTCCCACCTACCGGTGCCCACTGCTGGTGCTCCCAATTTGCTGGCAGTGCCTGGCACACCACTGGCATCCCCCAGGTACAGCCCCTGGTTCCTTGTGCTCTTAACCCCCATGGCAGTGCTGGGACAGGAAAATTTATTCAGTCATACGTAGCAACCATACGTGGCAGGTTGGGCCAGTGAGCCAGGGTGACGTGTGTACGGTGAGTGTCACCCCCAAACAAGTGGCTGTGATTGTCATCTTTGTATTCAGATCTCTCTCTGCCAGGTTGTTTGCCCATATGTTAGGAAGTTGTCCCAGAAACAAATCTGTGCCAAAGGGAGCCCCCAGCTGTGTTAGGACACATCTAGGGAAGGCAGCAGCTGCCACTGGACAAGCATTACCAGGACAGCTTTTATAGTGCTCCTTGAGCCCTTTATAGTTTGCAGTGGCTCCTGGAGCCATTCTTGCTGTTGTACTTTGCACTTCGCTTTGCAGGTATCAGCATGTTATATACCTGCTGCTCTGCAATCCATTCTTTGTTTCAGAGTTTTAAAGGTGCTGTGGAGCCAGCTCAGAACTGGGCAGTGTCCTCAGTACTGTCCTTTTTTCCCTAGATTTCATGTTCTTGCTCCATTTTACTGGCATTGCATTTTACTTGAAGTGCAGCATTGTGATGATGTAGCACTGGGAAAAGCGTGGACTGCTCCTCACCCTCCGTGCATCTTGCTGGATGCCAAAACTGGGTTGCAAAATGGTCTGTGTGGCTGTGTGCCTGTGCAGCCATGGGCTCAGTGATGCCCAGGAAGAATTAGGGCTTTAGGCACAAAGGAGCAGGGTGGTTTGCTCCCGTTGATTGCAAGTAATGCCTAAAAAATGAGGGGGAAACTGATCCTAGCAGGAGAAGGGGAGGTGGAAAATAGGTGAGAGCTGGGAGGAACACTAGGGAAAGGAGTTGGCTGAGAATGGAGGACAAGCTGAGCCCCTGCTGCTGTGTTTGTGTCCACAGGAGGAAGCTGCTGTCTTCATCAGATGGTCCGGACGAGAGCCAGTCACCCACCCGGACACTGCTGGGCTGGGACGAAGAGCAGAAGGAAAGGTGCGTGGTGGGACTGGACCAGCTGAGCACCCAGGGATTCATATGCCAGGGCTCAAGTGGAAATAGCAAAGATCCTAGAAGTGCTGAGATACCAAGGGAACAGGGATCTGTGCCAGCAGCCAGCCTAGCACTGTGCAATGCATCCCCTTTCAAAAATAATGACCACAATGCTCTCTGGAGCAGAAACTGCTCTCTTATTTTTCCTGTATCCAGGTAGAAATCATCTCAACTAGGTTTAACCATGGAAAAGATGCATCTTTGATCTACACACACCATAGCACTGTGGGTACACCTTGGTTTTGCTGGCTGTAGAGAAATAATCTTTCTCTTCCATATGGGAAACAAGCACAAACTCTGCATCAAGCACCCCAGGTCCTGGCTTCCCAGCACCCCAGGGAAGAGCTTTACAGGCAACTGCCTTCCTTGGGAAACAAAGACTTAGGGAGGGTCTGCACCTCCACATGGTGGAAGATTTTTCATTCTTCCTGGGCAGAAATTGTTGGACCAGTTATCACAATGAACCAGCCTGGAGCTACTGCAAATGAACTTGGTTTTGTTCTCCCTCATAGTGATGCTTGTCTGTCATGCTAGGTAAAGCATCCTGGTCTGAATTCAACCTAGTTTTAATAAAGAGGCTGAAAAGAGACTGTATAGTTTATAAATTCAAGGGCTCGGTGCACATTTTCACCTCATATTTCTTAAAAGGATAATCTTCTTGCAAGTGCATACAATCCTACCTGTGATCTTGGTGCTTCCCAAGTCCCTCTGAGGCCATCTCATCCCCCAGGGCAAGGATGAGGCTCAGACTGATGTTGCTTGAACGTATTTAACTGTAAACCCCTTAAGCTGTGTTCTTCAGTAGCCAAATTAATATGGCTAAATTCTTATTCAGGATCCTGTAGGTTAAAACATGAGTGGTGATCCAACCCTTGGCCTTTCCTACCTGCATTAAATGCCCCATGGTCTCCTCACAGCCTGCCCGAGCGCATAGGTTCAGCCACGAGCCTGAACAGTGCCGTCATCAACACCCGGCTCCAGGAGCTGGTGAAGCTCTTCAAAGAGAGGACCGAGAGAGTGAAGGAGAGGCTGATTGATCCTGATGTCACCTCAGATGATGAGAGCCCTGCGTCATGTGAGTTTGAGTGGATCTGGGAGTGCCTAACTGCTGGGTCCCCACACAAACTGTATCTTTAGGGAGACAGCTGCTTCGTTAACAGTTTAAAGACTTTAAAACAAGTTGATTTAAGAGGATTTTTCTGTCCTTTATAAAAAACTGTGTGGTTTCTTCCAGCACCCACCAAGCCAGCTCCTGCGGCTGCACCGGTACCTCCCCCAAAAGGGGAGCCAGAGGGGGACAAGACAGCAGAGGATGAGCACTACTGTGAGATGCTGTGCTGCGCGTTCGAGTACCGGCCCTGGCTGGACCGCCTGAAGAACTACCAGTTCCCCAGCAGCATCGACCCGCTCACCAGTGAGTGATGGAGCACGGCCATGCAGCCGGGTTGGGGACAAGCTGGTGGGGCTTGAGGAGAGAGGGTAAAGAGGGGAGAAGGTGTAATACACGAGGCTTTGTGGAGAAGGAATGACAAATAAGGAAGGTGCAACTTAGCTTACACCTATCTGCCAAGAACCAAAGTTTTAAATTACCCTGCAAGGCACAGACTTTCCTAAATTCTTCTTGATAACTGTGAGTCTCAGGAGCAAAACCAGGCAGGAAAAGGGCAGCCACCTTCTGCTTTTCAGGCTTTTTGGTGGGCAAATGCTGTCCCTGTGGTGTGGACACCCCAAATAAAAACAAAAAATCAAAAGAGAAAATATTACGGGCTGGTGGACACCCCACAGGAACCCATCTTCTACCTCAGTCTTTGCTGTTTCACAGCCATTTTGAGGAGCCCAGGCTTGAGCAGCTAGAAACAAAGCAAGAAAGTCAATATTGTGGGAGCAAAGCAAAGGCAAACCTAGCTGGACCAGCAAAGTTAGAACAGGTTTACTGATAAAAATCAATGTGTTCTGCAAGCCGTGGCATCCGCTTTGCATCTAGAGCTCGGGTCTGTGGCAATTCAATGCTATCGATAAGAGATCTCCTTGCACACAGGGCAGGGGATGCAAACCCCTTTGCATGATGGATTCGCATGGACAAGGGACGGATGCCATATTGATCATGGTGTGGTTCCCTTTGTGCAGACCTGATGTACGTGCTGTGGCTGTTCTTCGTTGTCATGGCCTGGAACTGGAACTGCTGGCTGATCCCCGTCCGCTGGGCTTTCCCCTACCAGACACCAGCAAATATTCACTGCTGGCTACTCATGGACTACCTCTGCGACCTCATCTATCTGCTGGACATCCTCGTCTTTCAGACCCGGCTGCAGTTTGTCCGAGGGGGGGACATAATAGTGAGTGGCAGCACACTGCATCCCACCTCAAGAAAGCAGCTACAGGGACCTCCCATCCCCATCACCCTCAGTGGCACGAATGGTGCTGGTCACTGGTCTCTGAATTGAGCTCTCCAAGTTGTCCCACCATGGCCATGTCCACTCTCGGAGGATTGCAAGCATCTCTCCTGCCATGTAATGGATAAGTTAGCAGGCTTTTTGCCTGACAGACTGATATATTGCAATCTGAACACATAGATCGTGCGCCTAAGATAAATGAAAACCCTTGATTTCATTTCCATACCCAATTAAATAAGCTGTGAAAAATAAAACCTTGAGGGTACAGCCTTCCCATGCCCATGTAAATGTTTAGGCAGGGAGGTTTCTCCTGTAAAATCTGGCTTTTGTGCTGCTGGCACTGCGATGTGCGTCCTCTGGGAGGCAAAACAAACACAGGATGGCCTGAGACAGGATGGGATGGTGCCATACAGTCAGGTCTTCTGCTCCTCTTGCTCTGCTCCCCTTCCCAGGCATGAAGACTCTTCCCTGTTGTGGTGCAGAAGAGGAAAGCCAGGCAGGACCATGCTGGTCATGACTTTCCTTTCTGCAAGCAATGATTGATCTTCCTCTCTCTCCCCTCTCCTATTTGCAACCAGACTGATAAAAAGGCTATGAAAGAGAACTACCTACGATCACAACGCTTTAAGGTTTGATGTAATTTTATTCATTAATCTCAATCTTTAACCTGAACCGTGGCTTGCAGCTTCACCCCACCGTGCCTGCAGGTTCCCACAGAGGTTTCTCTCTGTGTGGTTTTCAGATGGATGTGATGTGCCTCCTGCCCTTGGATTTCTTGTACTTCAAAGTTGGTGTTAACCCACTCCTGCGTTTTCCTCGCTGTCTGAAGGTGAGTTTGAGCTTGTAAGATTGGGCAGAGCAGTTGCAGTGGATGTGAAGGAGTCCTGTGCTGGTTGGGGTAAGCTATGGCTAGATAGAATCACCAATGATGGTAAGAGGATTCTAAAATAGATGAGAGTCTTGTCCTGAAGGTATTGTGGGGCTGTTAAATGCTTCATTTCAGTCCTAAAACGCCCTAACATTTGAATAGTGGGGCATCAATAGATGGACCTAAATCTGCCCATGGCAGTTTGTGCTGCAGGAGTGAAGCAAGGGGGAGTGGGATTCTTTGGGAATGCTGCTATCCCGGTGGGGTTGCAGGAAGCTGTAACATGCTGCTTTCCTTCTCCTCTCAGTACATGGCCTTCTTCGAGTTCAACAACCGCCTGGAGGCTATCCTGAGCAAGGCATACATCTACAGGTGAGAGGAAAGGAAGGATGGAGAGGGAGTGGAGGTGCTGTTTGCTTTGGGGAAGAAGGTTCACATTGGTGTGCACCTATTCTGGATTTCTGATTTATTTCCCTGCTGATCCTGGACCAGCTGACATGGGTATTGGCTGATGCAGGAGGGATGTGAGGGTCCTGGCGCCCATGTGGGTAGGATCACCTCTCCCCAACCCAGCAGGTTTGAAGGCAGTTTCCTAGCAATGAAGAGGAGCCACCAGCAGATAAGCTGGCTTTTTTTTTTCCCTGGCACTTCTGGAGCTGCAGGGCCACAGGAGGGAGCAACAGGGCTACAAGTCTGAGTACTCTGTGGTTCCTGTATTGGCAGGATCTGCACGGTCCGCACCCAGCTCATCCCTTCAAAGCTCCTTGTGATGCTGGGGCAGGGGTGGATCCAACATGGGTATCATCAATCCTCCTGCTCTATCCGCCCTCCCCATCCTCTTTTATTTTTCAGAGTGATTCGGACCACTGCCTATTTACTGTACAGCTTGCACGTGAATTCTTGCCTCTATTACTGGGCATCAGCCTACGAAGGACTGGGCTCTACTACCTGGGTCTACGATGGAGAAGGAAACAGGTACAAGCCAGGGTTTGGGTCCTCACACAGCCCAGCTTGATGTGATGAGCTGCAGTAAGAAGGGGGTTTCATTAACAGTAAGCAGCTGGGTTCATAAAGACTCCTGAAGCAAAAGGTCAGGGATGCCAGGAGAAGTTGTGGTGCCAGGGAGAATGACGGGAGCAGGAGGGATGGGATGTATGGTAAGATACGGTGCTGCAACATAAAGAGGCTGCAGCTGGGCTGAGATGGAAGGCAATGACAGGGGCAGTGGCCACCGTGTCCCCTCACGATTACATTTCCATGAAACATGTAAAATATTCACTGTACTGTCTGTGATGGATGCCACAGGGGGAGCACTTGGCTCACAACCTGAATGCCACCTCGTAGCAAACGCTTTCATCTGCGTGTTGTACAACATGGGCAAAATAAAACGCTGAGTAATATTTAATTAATTTAGCACGGCGCAGTAAATGAGTTTCCTGCAAAAAAAGGGAGTGGGTGAGTGCATTAAGGGTTTACAGTGAGCTGTGGGTGTAGATAAGGACGAGTGACTGTCACCCAGTCAGCCTCAGTGCTGGGGTTACCTATCCTTTGAGCGCTCAGCTTCCCATGGTGTTGTTGCTGTGATATAGTTATTTTGTGTGACATACATCCCTGTATCTATCTCCAGATGTAACTATAACATCCAGGGGAGTGCCTGAGAGCAGTGACTCAAGAATTCACTTGGCATCTTCCATCTCCCACGCCAACGATTTGCTTGTAACCCTTTTTCTTCCCCTGACTATTTCTAAAACTGTCAACGTTGCTGAAAATAACTTGCTGATTTATGGCAGTGGGGCTGAAAGTAGCAAAAAATAGGAGCACCCACAGCAGCTGAGCCTCCCATTCTGGAGGGTCCCTATGTCCCCCTGCTCCTGTAGCACCTCCTGCACCTGCAGGTATGGTGGAGAGTCTGCCCCTTAATTTTCTTTTCATCACCCGTAATTACTCTCAGCAGGCTCTGGCTTGGTGTGGCCAGAGGATGCCAGCTGGATACTGAGGGGTGTAACGCTCCTTCACACCAGAAGTGTGTTCACAGCTGCCTCCTCTTTTCCTCTCAGCTACATCCGCTGCTACTACTGGGCAGTCAAAACCCTCATCACCATCGGGGGCCTGCCAGACCCCAAGACACTGTTTGAGATCGTCTTTCAGCTGCTGAACTACTTCACAGGTGTCTTCGCTTTCTCTGTCATGATAGGGCAGGTGAGCAGGAGTCACAGGAAGCTCCCACCCTCATGTGGGGGAAGTTTTGGTGGGGCTGATCCACACGTTTGTGTCTCCAGGTTTGTTTCCCCCATGTTCTGCATTGATGGAAGACAAAAAGGATTTGGCAGATGCTGTTAGCACTCAGCATATGTGTTCTAGACTGCTTAACCTGTGTGATGGATAAGCAACAGCAATTAAAACACTTCTTCCTCCTCTTCTTCCTCTTCCTCCCATTCAGATGAGAGATGTGGTTGGTGCTGCTACTGCAGGGCAAACTTACTATCGGAGCTGCATGGACAGTACCATTAAATACATGAACTTCTACAAAATCCCCAAAGGTGTTCAGAACCGGGTGAAAACGTGGTATGAATATACGTGGCATTCGCAAGGCATGTTAGGTGAGATCCAACCCCTCCACGGGTCAACAATTGCACTGTGTGTGTTTTACTGCATTTGCTTTGCAGACCTGAAATGTTACTGTCAAATAGCGCTGTGGTTTTGGGGTGGAAGGTGGGTTATTTTTGCTGTACAGGGTTGTTGGCCCTCTGAGGTGGTTGAGTCACCTTCCCTGGAGGTGCTTAAGGTACAGGTGGACAAGGTGCTGAGAGACATGGTTTAGTGTTTGATAGGAATGGTTGGACTTGATGATCTGGTGGGTCTCTTCCAACCTGAGGATTCTATGATAAAGTATACAGGCTGTCAAGAGACTGTTGCACCCTGATGATCTGTCACAGCACACTGAGTCCAGTATCGTACCCACTGGGGAGAGGACAGTCACTGGCCAGAGCGTGTCCAACAGCAAACCTGCTGGCTCACCCTACCGATAAATTATCAGACAGGATGTCTGAACTCACTCTCCTAGTCAAGAGAGATCCTGGCTTGGGCTTACTGTTCTGTCTCTGAGAGCCTTCAAGGAAAGGATAATGAGAAGGGTCGCTCTCCATCACCCTTTGGCTTTAGATCTGCAGGGTCTGGGTGGGCAGAGGCTGGAGGAGACCCTTTGGGGCAAGCTGGCTCCTGCCCTCTGCCACCAAAAGGCGGGCTGCTTTCTCACAGCTTTGCCAAGGATGCTGAAAACAGCTGGATTAAGCGCTGGGAAAAGCCAGTTTTCTGCTTTGCCCCACAGATGAGTCAGAGCTGCTGGTGCAGCTGCCAGACAAGATGAGGCTGGACATCGCCATCGATGTGAACTACAACATTGTGAGCAAAGTGGCCCTCTTCCAGGTACTCTCTGCAGCTCAAGCCCTGCCCAGTGGCACATGGCGTGCCGACGCACACTAACAGCACTGTTGGCTCTTGTTTTGGCTCAGGGCTGCGACAGGCAGATGATCTTCGACATGCTGAAGCGGCTCAGATCGGTGGTCTACCTGCCTAATGACTATGTGTGTAAGAAGGTAACGAGATGCTCAGATAGCCTCCCCTCCCTCAGATAGCAATGTGGAGTGGGGAAAGCCCACCCCTGTGGTATAGAGCCACTACACAGAGTTTCCTTCAGAGAGGAAACATCCTCATTGCTGCTGGTCTTGTGAAAAGACTGACCAGCCACAAACAGCAAGAGAGCAGGGAACAGCCTGCTGAGCTGGAGGAGGCTTTGGAATGCTTAGGTGAGGATGTTTGGGAGTGAGCACCACCAGGACAAAGTGTTATAGAATCACAGAATTGTTGAGGTTGGAAAAGACCTTTAAGATATAAGAGCTCGGAATACGGTCACGGAAGTTCTAGTGAGATGCAGGTCAGGTTGTCCATAAGGTCTCCCTGTTTCTGGGGATCCCTCACGTCTCCGTCTTCATTGCAGGGAGAAATCGGCCGTGAGATGTACATAATCCAGGCTGGGCAAGTGCAGGTGCTGGGGGGACCCGACGGCAAAACTGTGCTGGTGACTCTGAAAGCCGGATCTGTGTTTGGAGAAATAAGGCGAGTGAAGCATCTCCAGGGAGCCAGGGAAATACAGCTCATGGGGTCTGGGTGAGGAGGATGGGAGGTGGAGGGATCAGCAACACCCTCATTGATCTTTGCTATTGAGAGCTGTGAACACCGAGCAGTGTTTGCTACACGAATTACAGCTTCTTTTCTTGGAGCTTTTCCACTATTTTTGTCAGTGTGCTGCTTTCTGCCTGAGGAGACAGTGACTGTAAGCAGAGTTATGTGGAGATACGGGGAAATGGATAAGAAAAGATGTTAAGATAAAACAACCTCCCAGCCATTAATCTGCCCATTCTATGGGCACATAAAACCCTGCACCAATTTGAAACACAATGATAGAGGTCGCCTCCCCACAGCCCAGCAGACACCAGAGTGGTGTAAAATACAATATTTAAACCTTCAAACAGGCAAGTAATCTTATATATAAAAATAATACGTAAAAATAATTGGCTCCATGCCAAAGTTTCACAGCATCTTTTTAATAAGTGGGCTTGGAAAAATTTGTTTGGAGTGAAAATTAAACTCTGAGTCCTCTGGAAGACAGAGATGGGAGATGCGATGGGAAAAGGGAGATTTTAAATGGCAGATGCTGTGCTGAGCCCATTAATAATGATGTCAACCTCTCACCATGTCTCTCAGTTTGCTGGCAGCCGGAGGGGGAAATCGCCGAACAGCAAACGTTGTAGCTCATGGCTTTGCTAACCTCTTCATTTTGGATAAGAAGGACTTGAATGAGATTTTGGTCCATTATCCAGAGTCTCAGAAGCTGCTGCGTAAAAAGGCCAAGTATGTATCAGGCTGCTGCTTTCTAGCCTGTGGGATTTTACAAAACAAAACAAAACAGAATATGGGTTTCAAGATAGCGGTGGGGGTTCTCTCTGTACTGAAGCCCTGGGAAAACTCCTGCTTCAGGCAGGGTGAAGTGTGTATTCCTGGAGGAGAGCAGGGCTGGAGGTGCTGAGCTTCAGCAGAGGGCACCCATCCCTCGCTGCTGGACTGGAGATGTCCAGAGCCAGCCCTGCCCTGCTGCAAAGCTTCACTGCAGCTCTGGAATGAATGTAGCCAAAGTGCATTTCTTTAAAAATCTATTAAAATATTCACTTTAGTTTTTGGCATTACTTAGATTTGTTATTCTGTCCTTCCTAAAATATCCCTGTCTTTTTAAAGTCTAGTTTTTCTGCATTATAAAAGCCAGCTAATATAACTTGTCTGTAGACTGAAATCATCTCTCATTTCCCTTGCTGTAGGAAAATGCTGAGAAACAACAATAAACCTAAAGAGGAGAAAGGAGTGCCTGGAGACTCACTGATCATCCCCCCCAAACCTGACACTCCGAAGCTCTTCCAGGCTGCCCTGGCTGCCGCGGGGAAGATGGGAGGCAAAGGGCCGCTGGCACAGCTCCGGTGGAGGCTGAAGGAGCTGAAGGCGATGCAGGCAGCACAGGTCAGCATGGAGAGGGGTGGCAATTTGGCTTTGCTTCATTAGGTGCCAGTTGCTGCTCCCCTCCTCTGACTGAAAGTTATTAAGGTGCCTTAAAGGAGGGAGGTCGTCGGGCTCTGACGTAGCATGGCAGACGGGAAGGGGTGGTCCAACATCTTACACATGGCCTTGGGAGAATGTCATAGTCCCACAGGGATTTGTTTTGCAGCACAAAAGAGAAATTCATTGACGTTTGCCCAGCCGTGCTAAGCCTGAGTCTAATTTCTAGCTGGGCTGTCGCCACAGACAAACATCTCTTGCGTGCTGCAGAGACAGAGCTGCTCGTAGTTAATCGATGTGCTGGTGGGACAGAGGGTGATGGCAGCATCCAGCAGCCACAGCCCAGTCGATATTTGCAAAGCTTTCACAGTGTGCTTGGGGCTGAGGCTGCCAGCAGTAGGCACGCCATCCTGCCAGCTCTGCGTGAGCTGCAGTGAAGTCACTCTTCCTTTTCTTTCATAAGCAATTTAAAACTAAAATGGCCCTGCTATTGTTTGTTCCCCCTCCTCCCCCTTCTAAGTATCTCTGCTAAACTCGTAAAAAAGATCACATTTCCGTGCATACCTTGTTGTTACTCTTCCCAGCATGGAATTGTGCAAGGCTGTCACATCTGGACATATAAAGGGAGGTGAAAGAGCAGCTGATAGGGAGCACGCACTGGCCTTGAGGCTGGGTAAATATCCAGGGAGATGCTGAGCATAACTGCATTTCTGCAGTCCTTCACAAAAGCTCTACGAGGCTTCACACCACGTGGTGCTAAACATTAACAAATAAGCAGTTAAAGGCAGCAGTGAACAGTGGCACTGAGCGCTCTGTAAGTAGAGGCAACAAGATGGCCTTGGTGGGGTTAACTGGACCCTGTTAGATGGACATTCCTCTCCATGGCAGGTGAGTAGGTGAGGTTTCTGAGGGAGGATGTGTCAGAAAGCTTTGTTGGACTCACCTCATATGCTTCTCTCAAGACATGCAGGATATAATCCAGCTGCCCATCGCACAGGGGTTGTTTTGGCAGCAAGCTGCCATCCCCATAGTGAGGTGCCATACAGTGAAACTGCAAAATGCTTGCCTGGCTTTGCACATTGCAGATTCTGGTTGGGGTAGCACATAAGGGTCTACTAAGGTTGATTTTTTGCCTTTTGGTTTTGGCTCATAGGGTTCTAACCTCAGTCCAACCCCACCGAAATCCCCAGTGCACCGGAGATCACCTGTCATCTCCCCGAAACCACACACCCACCTGGGAGAGGAGATATTTTCAAAATCTTCCGATAGTTTAGTCACCTTTCGTGTGATTTCTACGGCACAAGAAGATGAAGAAATCCTTGCTGCTGAGATTTCGGAGAAGGAAGACGAGAAAGAGGAGAAAGACGAGAAAGAGGAGAAAAAAGAGAAATGAAAAACACACAGGTCCTGGGGGCAAGAGTAGGAGTCAGGCAAATGCCTGAGGTAGAAGCTTTTTGTTGATAACAGTTTCTACACAGTGGCTTGTAGGCTTCACTAAGTGCTATGGGTAGGATCTGCCTTTCTTTTCTGCCTAGACCTTCACCCAGTGTTGATAAAACCCTCTCCCATATGCCCCAGAACCATACAAGGTTTCTGTGCACTAGAGATCTATTTTTATTAAGCATATTCATGAATATTCTCACTTGCCATCCTTCTTGATTTGAAATCCAGCCTTATGAAGAGGGAGCCCTGAAGAAACTGCTTTTTATGGCTCTGGATAGTTAATGAGTGTTCAGGCGAAGTGTGAAGAAATAGTCACCTCTGACAGCTGAGTCACCACTTGGCCAGAAAGAACAAGGGAAAAAGAATAAGGTTTCTCTGTTGGGCTCAAGGTTGTCAGCAGCAGTCAGGGTGATTCATCCAAGAAGGATGTGGACTATGCTCACAAGATGAGCGCAGGCCAAATCACACTGTTATGAGAAGGCTGAGGTCCATCCCAGGGCACAGAAACTGCAAGATGCTTGGAAGTCCCTGTGTGGTGCTAAGAGCGCTTTGGGTTTGCTGCTGGGGAGAGGAGATCTTGCCAGCCATCTGCTCCAGGGAGGTGATGGACTCTCCATGACTGGTGACTGTTATGGAGATTCGATGAGCAGCTTTCAAAGATAAAAAAGCACAATCCTAGAGGAGGTGCTCCCGGAGATCCCTTTCAGCCCTGGGTTTCCACGAGTACACCAACCTGCTGCTGGAGGGATAAAACAAGTGCAGGAAGGGAGAGGCCGTGTTGCTTTTCAGCTAGGATGGGAAAGGGAAGTGAAGTAAATGCTCTCCCCCCTCAGCCAGTGTTTCAGAGTCAGGTCAGAGCCTGTAGGACACAAATAAGCAGGCACAAGCACGCAGGGGGTCCCCTGCACTTGTTGCTGGATCTCAGTGACCTGACACATTTCCAGCAGCCAATTTCTAGTGCCTTTTGGTCACTTTGATGGCTCTTGGTCACAATCCCCATAAATAGAGAAACCACTCTGGTCTTGCTCATCACTGCAATGGGGCTCTTGTGAAGACACTTCCCCAACCATACTGGGACAGGGCATTGGATGGGGAGGCATAAACCTGGTTTGCAACCAACATGCCCAGCTAATGGCTCAAGGTGTCCAGTTTTCCTCCAGCACCACAGATTCCACTTCTTCCTCAAAACCAACGACAAGATGAACTAAGAGGCGATAAGAAGCAGTGAGTGAGATGGTACCCGATGAGTTGATGCAGACCCCGCACAAGTTTCCAGCTGGGCAGGTTTCCCCAACACTGCTGGCTCCGGGTTTCTATCCTCTGGAGGAAGAGCTGGGACAGGTGTTTTTCCAGAGGCAGCCCTGGTACCATGGTCGAGGGACTTTGCAGGCTCTGTGAGCAGTGCCACAGGTCTCTTAGATCTGACTGTGAGATGACTGGGCTGTTCATGAAGGGAGTCAGCACCAGTGTGTCCCCCATGTGCGGATGATCCTTCTTCCCATCAGAAGCCCCGGGCAGATCTTCACCTCCTTCAGGTTCTTCCTAGTTTGTTGTGGGTTTTTCCTCTCTTGCAAAAGAGATGGGTTTCTGTGGTAGAAAAAGGTTAGAATGCATGTCAGTGTTCATTAAAGATGGCTTGCTCTCTTTTAAACAGATTTAATGAGCTCCTGTACACCACAGGAGGGTTTGAAGCCACCCCTGCCCTTGACATGGCATGGCAAAACCTGGGCTCGCCCAAACCACTCTAAATACTTCTCGCTCTCAGTCATTTGCAAGTGGTTTGCTGCAGAGTAGAAGGTTTCGGTAGGGAGTACAAACTATTTTTTTCCACTGTATAAATATTCATCTTAATAAACTAGGAAAGTCCAACTGGGGTTCTGATTTGCTGCTACAATTTCATATGGTTTAGAAAAAGCATTTAAATAAATAGTAGGCTGTAATGGCTTTCATAATTCATTATATCTGCAATAAACACTATGTAGATTGCCATTAATTTGCTGTGGATTCCAGTTGGTTTCTGTCTTTTTGCTCACTGATGCCCCAATGGAGCCAGGAAAGACCCTATGCGCTGTTTATAGGTTTTTCAGTAAACTGTTTAGAGGCTCAGAGGTCCCATAATGCTACTAATAGAAGAGTTATATTTTTTTAATCACCAGGAGGAGGAGGAAAAACTTTCTTAAATGGCAAATATTTGTGTGAAGATCTTAATTTTCAAACTGCAGCATTAGATGGTGATGGATACATAACTGGTAATTCTGGAACCATGGGGAGATTTGCAGTTATCCTCTTCTGTGAACTGTTGACGTCTTTAGTTCTTTAGAGATTATTCTCCAGGTAATAATTAAGGTCAAGGTAGGGTTGGGCTTACAAACTGGGTTGGAGAACTGAGCTCAGATCTGTTTGCTGTGCAGGACTGTTTAGCCATGGCAGGGAGGCTAAGGAGATGGGCAGCCTATTTAAAGCCTCTTGCTTTGGGAGTTTCCAAAAATTGACTGTCTGTTGATTTCTTTAATTCCATTCATTTACCAGTTTTGCTATATTTGCAGTGGTCTTCCTCTGCACTCACTCCTATTAAGCGTCTTGCAGCATGCTCTTTTCACAGGTCTTTTCCTTCCACTGCCCTTGTAATGTTCCTGATGGATTTGGTAATGCTCCATGTACCTTTACTGCATTTCTTATTAGCCTTTGTTCGTTCTGCTTTGATGTCCTTAAGTGTTGGATCAATCCGATACAATATCCTCTAATAATATTAATGCAGTATTTGAGGGATCTTGACATGCAGTTGCGAGTCCAGCACCCTGAAAATTCTGCACTGCAGTCTTCCTCCTGACTTATATTTCAGATTAATGGATTTCTCAGAGGTCCATAGCCATGGAAACCAGGTTTGCTGCTTTTGAGTGAGATAAGTGGACTAGATAACTGCTGAAGGAAGAAGCAGAGCTTGCTGATGTTGGATCTGTATGAATGTGTTAGGTTTTGTCTCACTGTCACAAGTAGCATCATTACTGGAGGCTTTATATATACTGTTTTAATATAGACACAAACATATATATACACAAACACACTTCTATACATACATTTTATATATATATATACACACTCTTTTATATATTTATATATACACCCCCACACTTTTTATACTGGAAGGGTATTCATATCTTTTGCGGCCCGTGCTGTGATGCCTTTAGGAAAAGTGACAGTGATTTACTGCTCCGTATGAAGTTAGAGAAGACAAATGTCTCTGATAAAAAAATGATCTTACAGAAGGAAAGCTATAGCCCACAACAGGCATCTGAATGTGAAGGAAGTTGTTTTCCTCTGGATAGAAAGAGGACAGGGAGCTTTTCTATATTTATAGTCGGACCAATCTTTTAAAAAGATTGAGAGCAATTGAAGGTTAATCACTGATAAGGTTATAATGAAAGTAAAAACGCATAAGCAGGTTTGAGGATTAGACTCAGGTCTAGAAAGGAGTTGCAGGATAAATGGAAAGTGCAGTGAAATGGTGTTTAATTAGAAAGCTTGAAATCAAATTAAGCACTTCAACCTTGAAACCTGGAGATCTGAACCAGCAGGACATGCTAATTCTGAGAACTGTCTGTAAATCACTTTTTCTGCTTATATCTACTTTTTCCATCATGTAGATCTGCTCTGAGTCAGGGTTGCAATTAAATCACCCTGAATGCCTCTTACCTTCCTCTAAAACAGAGCTAATACAAGTCTGGTTTTCTCTGGCCTGAGCACACAGCTTCTTTTAAGTACAAAACGGTCCCGCTGGAGTTAATACCCTGAAAAAGCAGCAAGAGCACCATTTGGGAAAGGGTCACACAGAGAAACACAGGCTGGCGGCTGCCCCAAGCAGCATTTATTAACAGCAGCTGCTTTAGCTTGGGCTGGATGACATTTTTCCTTTCCTCATTCTTTCCGTTTACCCATTTTTATTTCGGGATGGAACTTTCCAACTTTGGTTCCTGTCCTAGAGTGATTGTCTTAGGGAGATCTGAGCAATATCCAGGGAGCTGGGTTTGAGTCATCTTCAGAAGTAAAGCCTAGATACCTACGTTATTTCACACGTTTTTTTTCTCCGCTTTTTGAAGTTACTCGATCCATGAGAAGAGTTGGAAGTCAAACAGTTAAAGTTTAAAAACTGTTTTCTTGGATAAATTGAAAGGACTTTGAAGGGCAAATGCCTGGGAAAGTGAGATAGATCAGGGCTACTGCTTCCTTTCCAGTTGAAACTGTTCAGAAGTGGTGGACTGGGTCTGCCTCCAGGCAGCAAAGCTGTGGCTGCAGCACCTGTGTGAGCAACCTTTTGTGTCCTGGAACCTCCCATGCCTCCTAGTCCATGGATCTCCCTGCGGATGGTCCAAATTCACCCCAGGGTGAGCGTCGTGTGGGCTGTGCTGTGCCGCTTTCTCTTTAGCAGTAACCAGAAGAATGAAGACCAGCCAGACTAGTTACTCATTCTAGATAAGAGGCTCTTTTGTACTGCAGAAATACCAATATCACGTGCAAATCTCTCTGCTGCCATGGTTACGAGCTGCTGTCACAGCCACCAGTGAGATGGGATTCATAGGATTGACAAGGCTTCTGGTCTCCTGTCACAAGAGGAATCTCCAGCCATAAATCCTATTCTATGTTCCAAAAAGGAGGAGAGATGCCTGTGGGGGCTGACTAACCCTCCACAGGGTGAGCTGGCCGATTCTGGCTTTCTGATGCTCAGACCCTGTTGTGAACAGTGCCACTACTGCCCTCTGACTGGGCATTTCACTGGGGTCTATAAATTCTTCACTAATAGCCTAAAGTATTATTTTAAAAGTGAGAAAATGGTGCTGCAGCCAAGCTCTGCCCTGTTTCCTGTTTTCCTGGTGTTAGGAATGACTTGACCTCTTGGCACTCTTGCTTTTTACACTAACGTGCTTCTTATTAAAGTGCTTTCCTGAACACTAATTAGGGCGGTTTTCCTTTTGTAAATTCACCTGATATGATCTGTGTGTCTTGGCGCAGGAACCAAGGTGTTTGCATTTATCGCTGTTTATTTTGCAAATCTCCCAGTTTTTGCGTTCTTGGCTGCCTTTTAGAAAGTGTTGGCAGGTGGAGGTGAGTGGGAAGGACATGGGGTTTTCCTGGCTCCCTGCCTTGAGAGACAGGAGAGATTTTAGTGCCACAGGGTTGTCTGGCCATGGTGGTTGATGGACACACAGAAGGTGTGGACACACAGAAGCACTTTCCTCTGAGCTCCTTTCTGTCCCATCCCAATATCCTTGTGTGGTGTGCGGTGGAGGAGCAGGTTGACAAGGAAAGCCAGTGCCTAAGCCAATCTTTTAACATGTTACGGGGAAAAAAATCCAACTAAGCCACTCATTCTGTGCAATTAAACCACTTCTGGTTGTAGACAGTGCTCAGAGCAGCAGACCTGAGTGACCCCAAACCTATCTAACGTCTGGGGAAGGAGGAAAGTCCACCTGTCCACCGATGCTACTGAATAGGTTGTGTCAGCAATTTGCCTGGGACCAATGGTGCTTGGGAGAGGATGGACTTTAATCGGCTCTCATTTTCTTAATGCACTAAGAGATGGGAGTGGAGAGGATGTTGCTTTCTCTGCCTCTGGTCATGGATGGGGCAGAGCCACCAGAGGTTTGCGCGGGCACTGAAGGTGACACTGGGTGCTGGAAATCATCCTCTGCTTTCACTCACCGGGGAGACTGGCAGCAAGTGGAGCATCTTTCTGGGGAGTCCTGCCATCCTGGCTCAGCGTCAGCTGTTGGGGGCCTCTGGGACTGGGCACCACTACATCTTTACGAAAGCATTTACTCATCCTTAACAAGCGGAGAGGAGAACTGCTGAGGGGCTTCACCAAGGGATCCCTGAGTTTGGAACTGAGTTGGCAAAGCCGCTGTTGAAAAGACGACAGTTTCTCAGTGCGGATGTTCCAGCTGCATGGCACCATGTGTGGAAAAATGCAGTGAAGTGTCCCACCCCAGCGAGCTGCTGCAAGCATTGGCCACAGCAGCCCAGCTGCACCAGCCCGGCTTGCTGCCAGGGTCCAAGGGTGGCTTGAGCAGGGATCTATACGGGTTGTATCCAGAGCCTAGCATCTCTTCCCCATCTGTGTGGGGGCCATGCACGCGCTCTGTGCCCTAGCGGGACTGTCACTGCAGGGCTGGAAGAAGGTGAGCAGCAAGAGGAGCGGGATGCAGGCCTCAGAGAGCGTTCCTGCCCACAGCAAGGAGGGCAAGTGCTGCAGCCTCAAGGGTTGTTTCTGCCAACCTGCCAGCACCATGCAGAGATTGGCACGTGGAGGAGGATGCTTCAAAGAAAACCAGGGGCCAGGCCTGGCATGGCTGGGCCCACAGGTGAGAGCTGGGGGTGAGCGGGACGGGGTCTGTGTCAAAAGCAAAGACGGGGGATGAAAACAGGCAAAACATCTCTGGATGGTAGTTGCTTTTATGAAAGGTTCCTGGATATTTGCACACAGGCTCTGTATTTCTTTTTGCTGCTGTTTCCCAAGGGGTTCATTAAGCATCACTTTTTGTCTGGTGGGATGAAGGCAAGACAGCTGAGTGGAGAAACATGGTACCACCTTGAGTACCTTTTCTTTCTCCATCTCATCCTTATTTTTTCACCCAATGCCTCTCTAGGAACCTGAAATTCTCCTGAAAGCTTGGGAAGGGTTGAATGAAAAATAGCAGCAAGCTGGCAGTTATTCTGTGTCAGTTTGCATAAAACCTCCCGCCTGCTCCTCCTGCCAGCACTGCCAGATTTTCCTTACTGCCTCCTTGTTTTTCCAGTTGTGAGTGATTGCTCAAGGGATCTCCTGGTGGAGAGGACTCGGGTTCACCCTTCGCATTCCATTCATCTCTAAGGCACATGCATAAAAATATGGGTGTGGGGCTGTTCTTCTTCATAAAGACAAATTAAATCTGCTCACGCAGCACCAGGCGCAGGCAGCAGAGCTGAAGCGTGTGACTGTTTAATATTCATTGGGCGTAGAAGTAAAAGTTTGCTTTTCTGAAATAGCCTTGCACAGTGCCGTGCTGCTCCATTTCCCCTAAATCTTAGCGGGAGGCTGGAAGTTAACGTTTCCTTTGATTGTCTCCCCAACTTCCACTGGCTTAGCTGGGAAGCAACAGCTCCTCTTTGGGTGTAAAACCTGCTTTGAGAACAGATCCTGGCACTTTAATTGCAGTTTTCCATTCTGTAGTCTAAGGCTTTGAAGCAACAACACAAGAACAAGAAATAATGCTTTTATTTTGAAGCAGTGTGAATTTCTGCAGTAGTTATGCATCTCTGTGTGTTAGGTTTTAAAGGGGAAAAACAGTTCTCCCTGTAAAATTTTGGCAGGTGGTTTTATGGATCTCTTTGGTGACTCTTCCTATTAAATGAGCGCAATTTTCTTCACCATTATGAATTGCACCTTTGAAGGAAGCAAAAAAAAAAAAAAGATAATTTGGTCCTAGTTAGGTCCACAATAATTAGCTCACCATGAAATACGTTTCAGTAAGTTACACTAGAAAGACTTCACCCTTTTTCCTTGTTAAGTGGGAGGATGTGATAGCATGGGGTGGGCCGGCATGTTCCAGCTCAGGGGAGATAATAGCAGAGAAGGGATTGCCTGACAGCTCACAGAGGAGGTGGGAGCATCCCTGCAGCACCAGGGAAAAGAGAGCTGGACCACATCCGCTGAACATCCCTAGAGCACATTAAAATCTATAGGTGACACAGAGTGCACCGAGAGCCTGCTGGGCCTGCGTGGCTGTACCCGTGCCAGTATGGACTCGCAGCGGGATTTTGCAGACAGCTCGATATCGAGCAAAGCCATTTAGTGGAAAGGCTATTTAATTCCATCGAGGAATATCCCACCTCATTTGCATATTCATCTCTTTGTTGGGCGCAGCTTTCGTGTTGCAGTCTGGATGCGGCTGAGCCTGTCTTGTGGATTACCCACTGTCACAATATTTTCTTTTACATGGGGGCGTTTACTTTAGCATCACAGGGGTATTTTCCTCTTCTCAGCTCACCTGTGCCCATGCCTAAACTAGCTGGATATTGTTAGTGAGCCCTGCATCCCACCAGCCCCAGCATTGCACAGATACTTCCATCAGCCCCCAAAACTCTGTTTCCTAAATTATTCAGAATTACTGCTTTTACTTCATTTATTCTCCAAAGTCAAGCACACTTTGGAGGTCACTAAAAATAAATGGTTTTGCTGAGAACTGAAAATATTTTTGACAGGAGGTGGCTCCCATCACTTCAGTCTGTGAAGAGAATAGTCTAACCCTTTCTTGGCACAGCCTTTTACTGGTATCACCCAGACAGGGTAAGGGGCTTCAAGGAGAAAATGAGCAGCAGAAGTAGCAAAACCCTGACAAAAATCCCAGTTGCCCACACGCAGCATTTATCTTTGCACGTTTTTTTTTCGTTTGTACAAAAAGAATTGCAGAAAGATGCCAAACTGGAGGGTCCCAAGGATGCCCCATAGGGGCTGACCAGGGGACCATGGGTAGGCTTCTACCAGACTGGGAGCTCCAGTATCTCCTGCTCGGGATGCAGTGATCTTCCCAGTACAGCTTTGATTTTTATTTGCTGGATAAAACATCATAGATGGAACTTACTTGGTATCAAGCTGCCTCTTGCTGGGTCCACTCCAAGCAGCATGGGCATTCCTCAACCTACAATGCAGCTGTAGCCTCAGCCGGGGCACCTCGTGCTTATTCTTAGCCTGGCTTCCAAGAAGGGCTTTATAAGCAGGAGCCCGTATTGGTTAATGCCATGAAACATTAATGACTTAGCAGGTGAGCTGCGGTCCTCTCACAGAGCAGCTCACAGCTCCCCAGCAGCTGCCACGGCACAGGATGAGCCCCGTGCTGCTTCGCTTGCAGGAGGCACAAGCACATTAAAGTCGTACCTGAAGCCAGCTGGAAAATATGACACAGAGAAAAGGTAGGTAAAAGGGACACAGGGAGGCTGAGGTTTTGGTTAGGTGGCTCTGTGATGGACCAAGGTCAGAAATTTGGGGGGGAGGAGGAACCACCCATCTGATGGCTGCTATGTCTCGTGCTGCGCTCGCCGGACTGCGTACAAGCAGTTCTTGCGGTTGCGATGTGGCTTGTAGAATTTTTCTTTACCTGAATGTAGCGGGTTGAAAAAGATGTTGCTTTTTTCACCTGCTTGATATAAAGGAGGGGGGAAGGCAACCTGTGGTGTGCAGCAGCTCCCGGCCAGACTGGACGGCTCCTCAACCCTGTCCTGGCTCTGAGCTGCCACACTTGGGAGCCCAAATCCAGCCTAGCTGGCTCATGGGGCTTGGCCAGGGGTGCTGAGCCGAGCGGTTGAAGAGCCCCCTGCACCCATCTGAAGCTGCTGCTGGGGCTGGCAGCATCCCAGCGTGCTGGGTTTAGGCAGCAATCCTTGCAACACCCCCCTGCAGCTCCTGCTCTCCACCCAGCTTAACACAACACTATCTGAAGGATCAGAGCCTCCGGGTTGAATTAATTCAGTTAGTGAACTTTAAAATGAGTATTAAATTTCTCAGGAGCATGCTAAGACTTAATTAAATCTCCTATCTTTGTGTGAAAGGGCAATGTAAGAATGCAAGGGGGTCATTCCTGCTTTGGTAAGCATTTAGTGTCAGCTCGGCACACCACACCTCAGCAACGCCAAGAAATCTCCTCACCTCCTCAAGGAAAAGCAAAATTAGAATAATTAGAGCCAAGTTATAATTAATTGTGCTCTGGGGACACGTTCTCATGATGTCTGGTGTTTCTGGTGGGATTTTCTACAGAGAGCATCCCAATATACAGGAGGCTTCAGATATGGCTCCTGCCTGCATTCCTGGACTGGGTTATTGGATTGCTTGAAGGGAGGTGAGAGGGAGTTAAATTTTTGCTGGGATTTAGGGGATTTTTCAGCCGTTTTACAGATGTAGGTTCATTAAATATTTGCTCAGGGCAGAACAAATGCCTTAATGCAAAAGGCCCCTCTCAGCGATGTGCATCGATTGCTGGAGCTTCCCTTCATCCAAGTAAAAGAAGAATTAACCTGCCTGACTTAACAGCATCGCAACAGCGATGTTTTCAGCTATGGAAAAGGCTGGGCTAAAAGCACAGAGCTGAACTCGTGCTGGGGTCACCGTCTCCCGGCAGCATGCCCCACAGTGGGTCCACGCCGTCCGCAGAGGGTAGCTGTGTTTTAGTGCTGATGGTCATCGATCTATTGAGCCTTCCCACTACCTGCTGGATGCTGGCAGGAGGGTGCCGTTGGCAACAAGCCTGGCCGGTCGCTGCCTTTTCTCTGCCTGTCTGCAACGCGGCGTTTCTAAAAATACCTTCAGCGATGTCGTCAGCCTGTGCTTACTCAGGTTGTAGAGATGTGACATCCAAGGAAAAGAGGACCAGAGCATCGCTGCAGGACCAAGCGGAGGTTATCCCAGCCAGTGCAGGTGAATCCTTTCAGAGATGATGGTGCAATCAGGGTACCCGCTGCCTGCATGGGCTCCTACCCTGCAGCCCCTCAGCCCATCTGGTGGCCAGTGGGCACCCCCTGGAATTTCTAGCACTCCCTTGAGCTAAACAGCATTGCAGCCAAGGGGAACGGAGCTGGTATCTGGCCACCAGTGTGCATCTAGCCCTAAATAACTACACTTCTAGGTTCTTGGAGATCCTGTCCCTGCTGTGCTGGGGCTGCTGGAAAGCCATGCTGTTCTTGCCAAAAATTAGCCCCACGGTTCAGAGACGTAGGGTTTTCTAGTGCTCACTGGTGACTAGTTGAACATGGCTATTGGCATAAAACCTCTTCTGCATCTAAAATTTTGCTCCATTCTTATTCATTAAGATTTTTTTCTTCTAAACTGGGGAATTCATACATATGCCTGGTTAATTTCAACTTATTTGATGTAATTGATTCGACTTATGTGCATTTCATAATTGCAATATCATTAAACACCAGAAGCATTCAAAAGCAAGGAAATTACTTATCACTTCCAGCCATTTACATAAACATTTATTTTACCCTTACAGCTTATAAATGAAGTCAGTGATGATATGGCATTACTGCTGCTATCGGAAAGTAGAAAGGAATTTTGTGTGTCAATATTAACACCAAACCAGCCAAAGGAGCTGCCCAGATAAGAGGATATTTATGCAAATCAATGCAACTGCTTGAGGCCTCTGTGGGTACATATATGTGTGTATATATATGTGTGTCTATAGGCGCGCGCGCGCGCACACACACATGCATCCCCACGGAGGGCTCTGCGCTGGGGGCAGCAATAAATAAAGGAAAGGGATGTGGAACTTCGCAGAAGCTGGGAGATTTTTTGCTGGATTTTTTTCTGCTGCACTGGGAGCCAAACCTGCATCTCCCAAGCCACCCCCAAACCTGCCCAGGCCCCGTGCACCCCCAGGTCATCCCCACGTCAGGCGTGCGGACATGAGCCATCAGCATAGGGCGCCTGCCACAACGCCAAGTACAGTTTTGTTGTGGGAAATATCCGGTACTGCCAGTTAATTACCGTGAACAAGTCATGAGTAACTTGTGTCACCCAAACCAGCCATTACCATAATGATTGTGTGTGCAATACAGACAGGTAGATACAAATCACACCCTAAAAATGCGTATAAATTATATTTAAAGCAGAACTTTTTATTGCCTTTCTGGCACCGGGGCCTTTGGAAAATTCTCAGGGCACGTTGTGTTGTTTTCTTCACGCCTGCAGGTTAGAAACAGGTTCTTTTCCTGGTGAAATCTGGGTCCGCGGGCCCCAGCGAGCCAGGGGTGCCATTTGGCATCGATGCCGGCTGATGGATTGGTGTTTGGGAATGGTGGGAATGCGGTGGGCACGAGGACACAGTTTGTCACTTCTGGTCCTCATCATCTGGTTGGATGAGGCTTGGACAGCCTGACCTAGTGGGATTTGATAGGGATGGTTGGACTCGATGATCCGGTGGGTCTCTTCCAACCTGGTTATTCTGTGATTCTATGTCCCTGCCCAGGGCAGGGGGGTTGCAACTAGGTGGTCTTTAAGGTCCCTTCCATCCCAAACTATTCCATGATTCTAAGTGGGTCAGCAGGATCATGGTCACCTTCTTGGTGGTGCCGGTGGCCCTGACCCCGTTGTCCCCCCAGGGAACAGTGTCATGCAGGGTTTCTGTGTGGGAAGCGAGGGCAGGAGGGCCCAACGAGCTCTGCTGGGAGGGGGGCACGGCAAGATGGGGCTCCCCAGAGAGCACCAGGACTGGGGTGGGGGGAGACAGGGGCACACTGGGGTAACTGGGGATGCACTGGGGTAACCAGGGAGCTACTGGGGTAAGTGGGAAAACAATGGGGTAAGTGGTGATACACTGGGGTAAGTAGGAATGCACTGGGGTAACTGGGAACTTACTGGGTTAAGTGGGGGTGCAGTGGTGTAACTGGGGATGCACTGGCATAACTGGGGAAGTACTGGAGTGAGTGGTGATGCACTGGGGTAATAGGGGGTGCACTGGGGTAAACGGGAACATACTAGGGTAAGTGGTGATGCACTGAGGTAGCTGGGGATGTACTGGAGTAACTGGAGATGTACTGGGGTAAGTGGGGATGCACTGGGGTAACTGGGCATGTACTAGGGTATCTGGGGATGCACTGGGGTAACAGGGGGTGCACTGGGGTAAACGGGAACATACTAGGGTATGTGGTGATGCACTGAGGTAGCTGGGCATGTACTAGGTTATCTGGGGATGCACTGGGGTAACAGGGGGTGCACTGGGGTAAACGGGAACATACTAGGGTAAGTGGTGAGGCACTGAGGTAGCTGGGGATGTACTGGGGTAACTGGACATGTACTAGGGTATCTGGGGATGCACTGGGGTAGCTGGGGAGGTACTGGTGTAACCGGGGAAGTACTGGGGTGAGTGGGGATGCACTGGTGTAGTTACACCAGTAAACGGGGAGGCAGGCACCGGGGTAACTGGGGGTACGGTGGAGTAGCCGGTGAGGCGGCGGGAGGGCCGCCCCGCCCAGCGGGGGCTGCGGGCGTTTCCATGGCGACGGGAGAGGGGCGGAGCCCGGCGTTTCCGTTACCGAAGGGGCCGGGAGGGCGGGGCCGCCCGGTGAGCGCTTGGTGAGCGCCCTGCGGCACCGGCACCGGGGCTGCCCTGGGCTGGGAGCGGCGGCTCCCCGATAGCCGGCACCGGCACCCCGAGAAGGGGCGCTGCCTGCGCTCTGCGCACCGGCACCGGGCGGGGCTGAGCCTCCCGAGCGCCCGGACAGGGAGAAAGGACCGGGACTGGGACCGAGACCGGGACCGGGAGGAAGGGCCGGGGCCGGGACCGGGACTAGGGGAAAGGACCGGGACAGAAACCGGGACCGGGAGAAAGGACCGAGACTGAGACCAGGACAGGAACTGGGACAGGGACAAAGACCAGAACGGGGAAAAGGACCGAGACCGGGACTGGGACTGGGACTGGAACCGGGACCAGGAGAAAGGACCGAGACCAAGACCAGGACAGGGCTAAGGACCGGGACCAGGACCAGGACTAGGACTGGGACCTGGAGAAAGATCGGGACCAAGGACTGAGACCGGGACTGGAACCAGGACAAGGACCGGGACTGGGACAAGGACTGGGACAGCTGGTTGGGAGACCAAGGAACCTCGCATCCCCAGGGCTCGGTGCCCCTTCTCCTGCCAAGTCGCCCCCTGTCCCGGCCGCCCTCCCCGAGTTCATAAATGCATCCCCCCCACTTGCAATTAGGAGGAGCCTGGAAAGCCTTCAGGAATGAGTAAATTAATTACAGACACTGTTTAGGTCACATCCGCCGGGAGCACGGAGGGAGCCCGCGGCTTTGGGCGCCCCAGGACTGGAAGCGGGATTGATGCGACTTTGCACGGGATTCTGGAGCCGTGGACAGTGTTGCCATCGCTCTTCGCTCCAGCACCGTCCCCTAGGCTCTCATAGCTGGAAACTGAGGCGAGCTGAGATGTCTTTCCTTGCGCTTACCCACAGAGGTGTTTCTGTGCTCGGGAGCCCTGTGCCATGATCACATCCCACAAAACCTGGGATCTGGGATACGTGCCCTCTGCAAGAACCGCCTGGAAGACGAAGGACCTTGCCCTAGACGGTGAGTACGGCGCAGAGGCTCATCCCTTGGGGCTCAGCCTGGCACACTCACGCCCTTGCTCATGCTTGGGGAAGGAGAGGCCCTGAACAGGCCAGCCTGCATTTTTCACATTTCTTTCCGGATGAGGCTTGGGATTTGAGAAACGGAGACCTGGGAGCAGGCACAAAGCAGTAGGCAGCTGGGGGGTTGAGCAGAGAGAGCTTCCTCCATCTCCCTCCTGGCCCTTCCAAGCGGGAAAGTTAAGAATTGACATGTAGAAAGGAAAACGGAGCAGCATGCAAAGCAGGGAAGATGCAGGGCCCTCGCTTCGCTCCTTGGAAGGGCTCCTTATCTCTCCCTAGTGCACAGACCCTGTAGGTGAGTTTAGTCGAGGACTTTCCTCTGTGGCAGCCGAGCCGTTTTGTAGGCGTGCAGGCAGCTGCTTGCCCCAACCTGCAGCTGCTTGTTGGGAAACAGCCCTTCCCATCTCCCTTGCCAGGGGTGCCGGATGGGATTCGTGCAAGGAGGAGGCTGAACCCCTCTTGTTTGGGCTTCTTTTGCTGTTGGCTTCAGCATTCCCTCCCCTGTGTGCTGGCAGCCACTTAGCTGGACACTGCTTCTTCCCTGGCATTAGGGCCAGCCAGCCAAACGCTGGTTGGCATCAAAGCCTCCAAAAAACGGGTTTCTTAGCACTTCCTCTGCCTGGCGGCTGCTGCTGCCAAAGAGCGGGATGGGGAACTCGTCGCCTTTTATCTGGGCATCTGCCAGTGCTGTGGAAACGCTTGATTTTCAGGGCACGCATGAAATGTTATGGCTAATAACAAGCTGGGAAGAAGTCTAGTGCGATGGACTGACTTCACTGGGGCATATCTCCCTCCAGATGCTGATTCTGCTTCTGACCCAAGCACCTCTGGCTGATTTTAGGGAAAAAAAAGCCTGCATTAGGAGGGGTTTATATGTGGGTTGTTGATTTTCTTTCCTGCCTGCCTGCGAGGCCATTTGGCTGCCCGCAGTGGTAGCAGCACTCGTGACAGGCAGATGGAGAGGGGGCACGGCGTTCCCATGTAAGTCCTGTTGGGACATAGACCTCACCAGCTGCTTTACTCACAGCAGAGGAGGACACAGCCATGGGAAAAAAGCAAATTGAGATGCTGTTTCCCTTCTGTGTGGCTCAGAAGGGCAGGGAACTGCTGCCCTGGCGGCTTTTGAGGTTGGTTGTGTGACGAATGAAGGAAATATTTGGGGGCAGTGGAGGGAGGTGATACTGACAGTGTCTGTCCGTCCGGTTTCAGTGATGCAAGATGGCTTTGGCTGCTTTTCCAAGATAGGATCGCAGGATGAGGAGCAGCTTGGTGAGGGGCAGAGATGGGATGTCCCAAAGGGGTGGACACAGATCTGGTCCCACAGAGGACAGACAGATGCTGCACCCTGAATTCTCATTACTAGTCACTGGCAAGCAGTCTCCGCCCCCTGCAGGGCTAATTTTTCTAATTATCATAATTAACATTTTTAATAAAACTTGTGCACCATCTCCACTATGCTGGTGTGGTGGTGGCAGTGGGGAGGAGGAGGAGGTGGGTTTGCTGAGCGAGGCCAAAGGCTGCGTCCATCCTGATCCAGTGATGCTTTTTGCTCCATCTCAGGCTGCGGGCAGGACACGCGTATCACCAGGAGTGGAACAGGCACCTCTCCTGTGGGTCCTCTGCTGCCTGCACTGCTTCACCATAAAATCCTCAGCGTGAGCTGGCTGGACACTGCAAACCCCCGCGGGCACTGCCTGGCTCTCCTGGTGAGGAGCACTGAGCCGGGTGGGGAGAGGGTTCTGGGGTGGTGGGAAAGATGCCGTCGACCCCAGTGCCATGAGCCTTGAGCAGAGCTGCTGCCTGGGTTGGGAGGGAAAATCAGAAGTAAAATCAGAAAGATGCCAGGGAACAGCCCATAACAACATTTTCTGGGTCATTTCTGGGTCACGTAGGTAGGAGAGCTCAAGGCAGAAGGGTGATAAGAAAATGCAATGCTGTGATATAGTTTTGCCAGTGGGATGGAGGAGGAGGAGAAGGAGGAAGGCCACCACGGCTAGGGACAGTGTCAGGACACTGTGTACTGGTGTTGCTGCCAGCAGTTCCTTCTGGGCTTCGGGTAAATAATTTGAATTCTCCTTCTTTGAAACGAAGGAAAACACCTTCTTATCTTCTACCAGCCTCGATGAACTCCCTCCAGCAGAACCCTCCCAGAGCCTCAGATGTAGATGCATTGTAGACCTATTGCCCTCCAGGAGGACCTTCCTGCCGCCTCCTTCCCAATTACTCTCGAAAATATTTGGTGTGTAGCAAGTATTCACCCTTCTCCCAGAGTGGGATGGATTTCCCCGGCATTGTTGGCTCATGGGGCAATGGCACGGACTCTGAGATAAGATATAAGTAAAAGGCACTTTTAAGTGGGGCAGGGAGTGCTTCTGTGAGCTTGTCTGATTGGCAGCTCAGCTTTCTTAAAGCACCCATGCTGTAGTGCTTTTTACAACTGATTTATTTTTTTCACCTGAAAGCTAGTGGTGGATATAGTAGACAGAAATCTAGGACCTTCTCCATATTTCTTCTCTGTTTTTTTCTGGAGCTGTGCTCCATCCCACAGGGCATGGCATTACCTAAAGCCATGGCTCACCAGGCTCACATTCAAACTTGCCTGCAAGCCAGGGTCTTTTTTGAGACCATGAAGAGAAAAATAGGTAATACTCAGTTTAGCTGCATAACAAAGCTGAGGGAAGAAGTTGTTTATGGGAAGAACTAAAAGCAACGTGATAAATTCATCTCAGCAGCTTCCCAACACCAAAATCCCTCAGAGGGAGGGTTTCCCCGAGTCCTCTGCGGCCTCCTCCTTGCTTGTTCCTCCTGGCCAGCCCAGTGAAATGCTGGCTGCTGGCCCTGTGTCCACCACAACGCGCATGGTTGCTGCATTTCAGCTCTCCATCTTGTTTCTTTTTGGGCACAGGCCCTACAGGAGGCAGAGAGCCATCACCGAGCCCTGACACCGGCCACGGAGGAGCCACCGGCACCCAGTTGTGAGCTGGCCGCTGCCACATCAGTGCAGGCAGCCTCCACCATGAACCTGGAGAAAGCAGGTAAGGAAGAAGGAAGCAAGGACGTGGTAGCAGGTGCTTGGGAAGAGGAGTGCGATGGGACGGACACCTGGTGCCTGCCAGCAGGTATCAGGGAGACCTCTCCTCCTCTGGGGCGCACAAAGATGTGCAACTGCACTCACTGTGGGGGATTGGGTCTCAGAAGAGATTGGACACTAGCCAGCTGTCAGGTGATGCTCAGCAACCCATGAATTATTTAATCAGGTGAACAAAGCAGGTGAGCACCAGCAAACCCATTGCTCTCCTCCCTCTTAAAGAGAATGTAGCGTTTGTGGAAATACATCCAGTGTGCATGGCTGCACCAGTGAATCTGTGTGGTTTCCTGTTGTTCTCAGTCAAGACTGTTGGGATGCATCCCAGGAGCTGCTCCCGGCATGGTCCCTAGCTGCATCTCCAAGCAGCTCCTGGTCTCGGGTGGCTGATGGGAAGGGGTGCAGGAGGAAGGGAGTCTGTGTGGCAATGGTCATGGGGCAGAGCTGTGGAAATGACCCCCTTTCCGAATGGGTTTCATAGCATTTTGGAAAACAGAAGGGTCAGCGTGCTACACCTGCTATGTTCAGATGCTACGTTGCTGCCAGCACGTCTGCCCAGTGGTGGATGTAATGCAGGTCTGGCTGGCATCACCTCTCCCAAGGATGCTTTTACAGGAGGAAGGTGTTGGAGCAAGGAGAAGCGTGTTATTTGTACGGAGAAGCATGTTATCACCCCTGCCTGGCAGTTTGGCTTGCAGGCAGGTCTTGTGGCTTTGAACCTGGCTCTGTCTTCAGTCCCAGCCTGGGCTCAGTATGGATGATGTATGCAGACACGCGGTGTGTCCGCAAGAACCCTGGTGCCTCCTGTAATCTCGTTTTATCCCTGTACACTCCCCAAGGGATGAGAGCTGGTGTTCCTGTTAACTGTAGGAGTTTTGGGGTGGGGTTTGTATGTATTGGGTTTAAAGGGAACATCACAGTCCCCTGTCTGAGCTGGGCTGAGCTTTTGGCAGAGAAAGAAAGAAAAGCCGGCGCCTGTCGGTGCTGTTTCAGGGTGTCCAGCCCAAGGTGGGAAGACAAAATCCAATGATCCCTTCTGTAGATATTGTTGCATGAGTCCCATGGCACGCAATCAGCAGCAGAGCAATGGTTTGCTCCCAGCATTTAATTTTATGCCCACTCTGATGGCTCTTTAAGTCCTTTTAAAGGTAGAAAGTCTGATTCACAAACAAATGAAGTCTTGCTTCTTGTATTCAGGCTATTTCCCATAAAGCCGGCAGCATCTGTCCGCAAGCACCAAAGCAATTCCCAGCGTTGCCTCCTGCCTTTAAAACCTCAGGTTTCTGGTGGCAGTGGATGAAATCCATGGCAAGCAGGGAAAGGCGCCAGGTAGCTGGGTTCCTGGATGCCTGTTTGCCCACTGGAGTGCCTCATCCCCACATTGAGAATGAGTCAGGTCAGCTCATTTCTTCTTGGGAACTACCAAGTCATTTAGGGTTTCATTTGGAAGGCTCTGATGTATGTCCAGGTTGGCCTCTGTCAGCCACAATGGCTCTACTAACACACAGAAAACAATGTTTAAAATAATATTATGAAGGTTAGAAAGCACACACGGATTAGGCAATATGGCCATTCAGGGTTCACATATAATTTTAATTTGGCTTCCATTATATTTGTGTATAATGATGCAGTCTTTAATAATATGATCACATGCTGGTTCTCCATCAGCATCTGCTCATTCAGAAAAAAGGATGCTGGGATGAATCAGAGTGCCGTGGTGAAGGTGGTTGTTATCTGAGTGAGGTGACAGCATCGCAGCCTGTGATGGGGCTGCGTCATGGCACAGCAGCACGGGCAGGCGCTCTGTGTTATGGTGTTGGCAGATCCCTTCTGCTCCCAGTGCTCTCCCAAGGGCTCGCCCAGCCAGATCCCCACTATTAGCATGGCTGGCTGTGGTGAGCACTGTGGTGCTCAGGGTGCCCCTCCTGCCTCATGATTGCTCTCTGTGGGACTTCGACAAGTCCCCTTTCCCACTATCCCATCTCCGCTGCAGCCCCTGGGGATTCCTCCCATAGGTGGCATCCCATTGCCCAGTGAGGCACTGGAGCCTGACCAGCTCCGTCTTTGTCCTGCTGCAGGAGGGAGGCTTTGCAGTGGGAAACGTTCCAGTCTGCCAGCAGCCCGGCCCTTCCCAGTGATCCACAAAGTGATGGCCTCCATGGCACATCTGCAGGAGGAGAAGCTGCGACTGCAGGAGGAGCTGCTGGGGCTGCAGGAGAAACTTACTGCCCGGGAGAACGACGAGCTCTCCCGCTCTCTCCAGCTGCAAAGCCAGGTACGGTGGGGACAGGGAGACGTGAGGGTATTCACTGGGGTCTCCAACTTCAGGCCGTGGCTTGGCCAGAGTGCTGCTGCTGGCAGTTTGAGAGGGGTGTGCCTGGAAGGAGCACAGGACCTCCATCATGGAGCATCTTGTCTGCTCAGGTGCAGAGGGATGAGGTTGGACCCAGCTGCTCCGGAACATTGCAGCTGTCCTGCCAGCCCCACAATTGACATTACAATGACACCATGATAATGCTGGCAAAAACACGTGGCTCCTTGGTCATGAAGTGGCTGGGGGAGGGCTTTGGGCATTGAGGTCAGAGCCCTGCAGCAATTATCCATCCCTCCCAGCACAGGACCACTGTGACAGGATGAGCTCTTAGACTGACCCAGCAGATTCATTTTGATGACTTTCAAGAGTCAGGAGGCGTGAAGTGAATATATAGGCAGAGAGTTGTCCACTGAAGGGGAAAGTGTTTTGGCAACCACCACCAGAACCCCCTCAGAACCATCTCCTGTGTCAGTGTAGATGCATCCTTGGCGTGAGGACTAGGGCCGTCCCAGGGAGATTGAAATTCTGGCTGCTTGTAAAGGGATTTGCATGTGGCTGTTGTGGAAGCTGTTACAGTCAGGTTCTGCTTGTTCCACGGGTGTCAAAAAGGGGGAGGTAATTGTCCTGAATTTGGTTGGCATAGTCTGCATGACACAAGCGTGAGCGCTGGCGGGATCCAGCCCTGCGCCGACCAGTTCAGTAGTGAGCACGGCCAGTACCGGCCGGGGCAGAGCGCTGACCTCGGCTTCCAAAGCTCAGGGATGGCTGGGCCACGTCTTGAGCCGGATCCAGCTTCCAAGGAATCCCTGTCACCTCCGAAGAGCAGGATGCAGCCGGAGATGCCTGAACAGGTAGGGGATGGAGGCGCATCAGCATTTTCAGGTGCCGCTGGCACGGGGAGCAGTAGGCAGGCTGCGACGTGTGTGTTGGCCGGCTGGGATGGCGGATTCCCTGTAACAAGCTGTGACTCTGTCTTCTTGGTCCTTCCCCTCTTTTAAAAATACTTTAAAAAATACCTTAATAATGTGTCTTACGAATGTGGAAATGGGATTTTCCCAGTCAAGCATGAGGCTGGTGCCTTTGGCACGTGCCCAGCCGCTGTGGAGGGAGTGGGGAGCCCAGCTATAGGCAGGGAGCAGCCACCTCTTCCCATGCTTGTGGCCGTCAGCGCGTTGAGCTCACTCATGGAAGCCCCATCCATGCCCTGCTGAGCGCCTGGGGCTGCACAGGAGGTGCTCATCTACTGCCATCTCCGCAAGGGCGTGGCTTAATAACTTATCATCATTAATTACAGCACCATTTCAGCACATCTGTGTTTGGTATTAATCAGCAGTTCCTAAATTATGGTCCATGGAGGCCAGGTTGCTTAGAAAAAGCTGGTTGTTGGGATGAGACAATACCCTACCGCATCTGGACAAGGGGTTTGGCAGCATGGTGGCTTCCTCGTGCTGGGAAACTGGGAGCTGGACTGGGATGTGGGGGACAGCGGGGAAGTGCACGGAAGTGCACTCTCCCCGCAGTAAATTTTGGAGAGGTGGCATTGCTCGCCCAGAGGCCATTGGGTTTGGGGCATGGGACCGAGGGCCGGAGCAGGCAGGCAAACCTTGTGAAAACACAGCCCACCAGACTGCTGAGTTCGCCAAGCACTCGCTGCTGCCGTATATTTGAATAACCATGTGTTTTCTTGGGAGCCTCACTGGTCCCTGCACACACGAAAAAAAGAGAGATTTTATGAATTCTGCCTGGCTTTGCAGGGAGGGCAGACTGGTGCCCATGGGATGAGCAGATTCCAAGGTTGGGGTGGCTGGGGAGCATTGTTCCATTGGACATGTGGGCTTGTTAAGGAGCTCCTGCTTCCACTTTCTCTAAAGATAGCTTTCCTAGAAAGAAAATAGAGAAGGCAAAATGAAGCTGTGTTGCAAGAGCAGGACGAGGCACTTCTGGCTCCTTAAACACAATTGCAGATAGGTTGTTTTTCTTCCTTCTCCAAACAGGATGCTATTTTTTTCTTTAATAATGGTTTCTGTCAATGCTCAACATGGACAAATTATACCCATGGTCGAACAAGGTCAAAGCAAGCCTTTCATTAACACTCATTTTAATCAGCTCGCATGAATCAGGTGCTCAAAGCAGGGTGGAAAATTAAGGTGTAATGAAGGTGCAAGACAGCCTGGACGTCGGTGACCAGGGTGGCACCACGGGGTCTCCTCCAAAAGCTGCTGAGATGCCTCCTGGGTAACCTTGCTTGCATTGACAGGTTGAAACTCTGAAGGCGAAGCTCCTGGAGCAGGCGCAGGAGATCAGCCGGCTGCGCTCGGAGCTGGTGAGCTGCCGCCGGGCTTGGGCTGAGCCACCCTCGCCCCGAGGGACGCCAGAGCTGTGGGGCCCTGAGGAGGAAGAGGGCATGCAGGGAGGGTGCAGAAGGATTAAAACATCCCCAGGGTTGCAGTTTGTACCCTGTGAGGCAAGAGAGAGATGTTGAGGGATGCAGGTATGTGGGACTTTCTGTCCAGCACCAGCAAAGGCTCCCCAGCAATGTCACTTTGCCCTGGGAGGTGGGCTCTCAGACGTGGCAGGCTGGGGTCTCCCTGGGGTGCAGCAGCAGGCTGGGGGCTCCCTAGCAGGGTGCAGACTTCGATCCCCTCCCATTGGCAGGGCGGCACGGATGCAGAGAAGCACCGGGACCTGCTGGTGGCTGAGAACGAGCGTTTGCGGCAGGAGATGAAGGCATGCGAGGGGGAGCTGCGGGAGCTGCGGCGGCAGCAGCAGGTGCCGTGCCAGGGCTGTGCCCACCTCCAGGTGAGGAGCGAGGGTGGCAGTGGTGAGGGCAGGTTGACAGGCACCTGTGGGTGACACGACCTCAGCTGTGCCGTCTCGGGGACAGGAGAACGCAGAACTGCAGGAGCGGATGTCGCAGCTGCAGCGGGAGGCAGAGGAGATGCGGGCCAAGCTGGCAGAGCTGGAGCTGGAGGTGCAGCAGAAGACAAACCGCTTGGCTGAGGTGGAGCTGCGACTAAAGGACTCCCTGGCTGAGAGAGCAGAGGAGGAGGAGCGGCTGAGCAGGCGGCTGCGGGACAGTCAGGAGACCATTGCCAGCCTCAAGTCGCAGCCCCAGCAGATAAAGGTGAGCACCATGGGGCTCTCCATCTCTTCTGGCTGGGCAAGATGAGCTGGGCTGGGCGCTTAGCAGTGCCTGGTGGGTGTGCTGCAAGTGCCACCCAGCCCTTTGCCCTGAGCAGCACAGCACCATGACTTTGTAAATTAGGCCCCCTGGGCCAAGTTTGGCTCCATCCTGGGCCTCTCGTGTGCTATTTCACCAGTACAACCCATCTCTGGGTGCTTTTCCCCCCAGTACATTATCAAGACGGTGGAGGTGGAGTCAGCCAAGGCGAAACAAGCCCTGTGTGAAAGCCAGTCCCGGAACCAGTACCTGCAGGAGCAGGTGGGGATGCAGAGGCAGGTGCTGAAGGAGATGGAGCAGCAGCTGCAGAGCTCCCAAAAGACAGCGGCTCAACTCAGAGCTCAGGTCTGAGCGCAACGGCTGTAAATCAGAAATCACCCTGCCCAGCTCCACCGCGGTTCCCGCCTGTGTGATGCTCACCAGGTGATGCTTGCATGTGGCCACTGGCACAGCGTTACCAGCCATTGCTCTCTTCCCAGATCGTGATGTATGAGGCTGAGCTTGAGCGAGCCCATGGGCAGATGCTGGAGGAGATGCAGGCCATGGAAGAAGAGAAGAACCGTGCCATTGAGGAGGCGTTTTCCCGTGCCCAAGTGGAGATGAAGGCGGTGCACGAAAACCTGGCAGGTGAGGAGGGGCAAGGGGCTTGCAGGGTCACCCGGCTGTGCTGGGGTGTTGTGCCACCCACCCTCACCCTGCATTGTGCCTGCAGGCGTCCGCACCAACCTGCTGACACTTCAGCCAGCGCTGCGCACCCTCACCCATGACTACAACAGCCTGAAGCGTCAGGTCCGTGACTTCCCCCTGCTCCTCCAGGAGACCCTGCGGAACGCCAGGGCGGAGGTAAACCCCCAGAGACCACCACCCCGGCTCCCTCCAGTGCAGTGGGGTGAATGCTGGGGGCGGCACTGAGCCACTGCTCTTTGTCTCCCCCAGATCGGCCAGGCCATCGAGGAGGTGCACAGCACCAACCGGGAGCTGCTGCGCAAGTATCGTCGGGAGCTGCAGCTCCGCAAGAAGTGTCACAACGAGCTGGTGCGATTGAAAGGTGTGTGGAGGGTGGTGGCAGATGAACGTGTCCCTAAGTGGGGGGCAGGTATCATCACCCCGCTGCACCATGGCTCGGGTGCTCCATGTCTCCATGAGATACTCAGGTTGGTGGTGGGATGTTTCAGTTGGCAGTGGGCTGCAGTGTTCAGTCTGGCACAGTTTAGTATTTCATAGGGATGGTTGGACTGGATGATCCAGTGGGTCTTTTCTACCCTGGTGATTCTATGATTCTATGGTGTTTGACAGTGACTGGGGGTGGCAGCAATGGGGCTGAAACCATCACTGCATCCTCTCTCTCTAAGGAAACATACGTGTTTTTGGGCGAGTTCGCCCCATCACGAAGGAGGACGGTGAGGGCCTGGAGGCAGCCAATGCTGTGACCTTTGACGCCGATGATGATGCTGTCCTGCACCTCTTACACAAGGGGAAGCAGGTGTCCTTTGAGCTGGATAAGGTCTTCCCCCCACAAGCATCCCAGGAGGAGGTGGGTGCTGTCATCCACGCTGCTGGCATGAGGCAGGAGTGCAACCACCTTCTCCTGATGCTCCCTGGTCCCCTACTAGGTGTTTCAGGAGGTTCAAGCCCTGGTCACTTCCTGCATCGATGGCTACAACGTCTGCATCTTTGCCTATGGACAGACAGGGGCAGGGAAAACCTACACCATGGAGGTGAGTTTGCCTGGCTTTGCTTCCAACTTCTTCCTTGGCTTCGTGTCCCGTGGTGACCAGTCTTGGCACCCTCCCTTTACTGGGCTAATGGCCAGCTTGGACCCAGTGATGGTCACTGCTGCTGCCAAGAGGTTTGTGTGACATGCAGACTCTGCGACACTCTGAGACGCGCCCTTGGGCTTTGCTCCTGCTTAGAAAAAAAGTGCTCAGTAAAATACAAGAAGGTGTTTTCCCCTTCCGTTTCTCAACCCAATCCATCAGGGAACAGCAGCCAATCCAGGGATCAACCAGCGGGCCCTGCAGCTCCTCTTCTCTGAGGTGCGGAGCAAGGCAGCTGACTGGGACTACACCATCAGCGTCAGTGCCGCCGAGATTTACAACGAGTCACTCAGGTACAGCAAGCAAAGGGGGGAGCTTTCTGGTGGGGTGAGTGGAGCTTCTGGGGAGCCATCATCAGTGGGCATCACCCCCTGCTGTTCTTCTCCCTGTCCCACCAGCTCTGCCTTGGCCGCAGAGGTTGTTCCCAGGCCTTGGGTGCTGGATTTGGCTGTGCAAGGATTTATTTTTTTTTTCCAATGCACACTGCCCTTTTAAAGCACTCTCCCTCAAGCTTTACTAATTATACAGGCTCCCAGCCCTGCCGTTGCTCCTGCTCCTTCTTGCCATGGTGCAGCATCCCCCTCTCCTCCCTGCCCCTGCCTCCCCAGACTTTATACTTAGAAAGTACTAACTGGGAGATGGAACTATGAGAAATATTTTCCTTCCCTGCCCAACTGCAGGCAGGAGGGGCTAGGAGGAGGTTGGAAGTGCATCCGTGTGGATAATGGGGATGGCAGTAAAGAGCAGGGAGCGTGAGCCGGGTTGGATGAGAATGAGTGAACACAGGACTGGAGAGGGAAGGTGTATAGATAGGATGTGCAGCATCCCTGGGAGGAAGGGGCTGCTTTGTCAGCCTTGGCACACAGCCCTGAGCCATAGGGATGCTGTGCCAGAAGGGAGCTGGGACCCCCATTCCCCCCCGGGATGGTGACAGGTACCTCTTTTCCCAGGGACTTGCTGGGGAAGGAACCACAGGAGAAGCTGGAGATCAAGCTGTGCCCTGATGGCAGCGGGCAGCTCTATGTGCCTGGGCTGACTGAGTTCAGGGTACAGAGCGTGGAGGACATCAACAAGGTGTGAAGTGATGGGGCATGGCAGGAGTGGGAGGGTGACTCCAGGGACACAATGAACTGCAGGGTGGGTGTCTTTGGTGCATGACCCCCAAATTCAGGAGCGTTTCTGAAGCAACAGGGAGCAACAGAGACCAAAATAGGCCCCCAAGTGCAATGTGATGGTCACCGTACCATGGAGTGAGCTGCAGGGTGTTAAAAATAAAAGCGTGGCTCCCAGGGGATTAGCGGGATGCCGGCTGTCACCGCAGGGCTCTGCCTGTCATCCTTTGCCTTCAGTGCATCACCCAGGCTGAGACCTGACAGCAGTTATCACCCTGATAGACCTGGCACCGCTTGGGTGACATCCCTGGGGGTGCCCAGGTCACGGGGGGCTGGTGGGAGATTTGGGGCAGTCTGGCCTCACTCTGCACCTCCCCGGGCTCTCCTCCAGGTCTTTGAGTTTGGCCATGTCAACCGGGCAACGGAGTGCACCAACCTGAATGAGCACAGCTCCCGCTCCCATGCCCTTCTCATCATCACCGTCCGTGGCCTTGACCACAGCACAGGGCTCCGCACCACAGGTGGGTACCACATGGCAAGACTATCACCGGGGCATCTGGGTCACGGCATCATCAGGACGTGTGGGGCCGTGTGCTGACACCAGCTGGGGGGATTTGGCTGTGTGTCCCTAGGGAAGCTGAACCTGGTAGACCTGGCGGGATCGGAGCGGGTCGGGCGCTCAGGCGCAGAGGGCAGCCGGCTCCGCGAGGCACAGCACATCAACAAATCCCTCTCAGCGCTGGGTGATGTCATTTATGCCCTGCGCTCCCGGCAGGGCCACGTGCCCTTCCGCAACTCCAAGCTGACCTACCTGCTGCAGGACTCACTCAGCGGAGACAGCAAGACGCTCATGATGGTGCAGGTAAGGACCAGGCCCATTGGCCACTCAGCATGCTTTTGGAGACGGGTCTGGTCCCTATTCGTTCCAGTGCTGGGCAGGTGGGAGGCAGGAGCTGGGCTTGGAATAGGCAAACTGGGCTTGCACCTGGGGACATCAGCTGGTTTGCAGCCGTGGGGGCACCTCTATGCCAGTCTGTGCAGCCCAGATGAGATTGGGGTGTGGGGGATGACCTCAGAAGTCCATGATCTCACTCTCCCTGCCTATGCATGAACGCTATCCCTATAGACACGATGTCCTGGGGGAGGATTTTATACTGTGGCAGCTCCTCCATCTCTGCCTGCACCCGGGCTGAGCCCCCTCGGGAGAACCCTGAGCCCCTTGCCACCTGCTGCAGCTTTTTCTGGCTGTCCCTCACACCAGGATGGTTGGTGACAGGGGATCTGGCTGGCTCAGACACTGGCGTGGGTGTGACTGGACAGGGCTATCTTGGGAATGACAGGTTAATAATAGCATCTGAGCACCCGGCAGGGGTGGGTTTTGCTGGGGCAGGGGAGCACTGGGCTTGTGCAAGCAGCTGGCAGGATGACTTCTGTCTGCTCTGCCTGCTCACAGGTCTCTCCTGCTGAGAAAAACACCAGCGAGACGTTGTGCTCCTTGAAGTTCGCTGAGAGGGTTCGCTCTGTGGAGCTGGGTCCTGTCTCCCGCAAGGCTGAGCTGGCCACCTGGCCCAGCCAGGAGCATCTGGAGGTACCCAGGGGGCCACTGCTGCCCTTTCTCTTCCCCCTCCCCACACAGCATCCCCCTGTTTTGCCTCCATGCGTGGTCCCCAGGGCTGTTTGCTGCTGGGTGTCCCCTGGTGCCACTTCTCTTTGGGAGCATCCAGCAGCTCTTCCAAGCCCTCTTTAGCAGCAGCCCTGTGGTACCCCCAGAACATGGTGTGGGCTGACCGTGGGGCTGTTCCCTATCTCTTAGGGTGACTCGCCGGGGACCGCAGCCCCTCCTGGTCGAGGCCACACATCCTCCAGCCCAGGGCAGCTCTCTGGCCGCGCTGCCTCCATCCGTAGGAAGCTCCAGACCTCAGGTGGGTGGTGGGGAACTGCAGCCCCTCTCTGCAGCCCAGGGTCAGGGTCCCTCCGGCAGACGTGGCCCCTACTGCCAGCCTTGTGCCACCCAGGTGCTGGCAGAAAAAGCCTGCACGGGGGATGTAGCTGATTTGTAATCAGCTCATTAATTAATGGCTAATTAGGCATTAGGAACGTGATTAACACTTCCCCAAGAGTACCCTGCTGCCAAGCCGCTGCCCGTGGCTTGGGGTGCAGGGGTGGAGTGATGCTAGAGGGCAGTGGCACTGCCCTCCGAGGCTGAACCTCTCTCCCCTTCGATTCCAGCCTGACTCAGGGGCAGCCACAGCTGCCAGGTGAGTGCCTGCAGCTGGGAGCTGGTGGAGGGCTCTGCTTTGGCCCCACTTCCCGGGCAGGGAGGGGTGCTGGCTTGTGCCGCTTGCAGGGAAGCTCGTGGGGATGCTCATGGTATCAGCTCAAAGCAGCTTCTGCTGAAATGCAACTAAACAGGGCCAGGGCAGTGGTGGCCACAGCCACTGCCTGGTGGGATCCATGCATGTCTCTTCCCCAGGGAAGCTGAGGCCGGTTTCCGTGTGATGAGTGCCAGCCCCAGCACCAACCCTGCTGCAGGACACAGCCCCTCATGGTGCTACAGAGCTGGCTGCTGGAAGACACGAAGGCTTCAATGCCATCCCCTCGCTCTCCAGGACATGTGAGCAGAGGGTGATGGCAGCTCTCACCATGAGTAGCATGGGGCCAGGGTCTCCCTGCAGCCAGACCCCCGTCTCAGGACAGGGGACAGCTGTGCTGGGCAGGGATTTGCCTCCCCTCAGACACTCAACTCTGTGACTCTTGATTGTTGCTGGAGCGAGGAGCTGCTGGGTGCTCCTGTCTCTCTAGCTTTGATTTTACAGCAGTAGAGGTATCTGGCAGACAGGGGAGCTTGGAGCCGGGTGAGCCCCCAGACAAGTCTCTGTTACCCCATAGGACCAGCCTGGCTGCAGCTGCCCTAAAACTGCATCCAGGCAGCTGCCTGATGTTGTTGGAAGCAGCACATCCTCCATTTCAAGCCAGAAAAAAATCCCAGCATCTCCTTTCCCTGTAAGTTTCTCAAGCCCTGTTGTTGCATGAAGGCACCCTGGTGCCGTGCATGAGCTGAGCTGCTGTTCATCCTGGTGCCAATGCTGCCAGGGCCCTGCAGCGGCCACCCAGGCACAGAGGGAGAGCGGTCGCGGGGCTGCCTGTGTTACATGGCACCAGAGTGGATTTTGTGGTCTCAAATGAAGCTATTTTAAAGTTATTTACCAGTTGTGTTGTCGAGAGAGATCACAGTGTGGTCGAGATGAAAGTGTTTGAAATACTTATACCCTGTTTACATGGTCTTGGAAGGGAAAACAAGCAGAAAAGAAACAAAAAAACCAAACCTCCAGCCCAGAAGCCTTTTGGCTGATGTATTGGGGCAGGAGTGGGCAGGGGAGTGCAAGGAGAGAGTACTGGCCCCTGCACCTCTGAGCCCCCTCCTGTGGGTCCTCTTCCTCCTCCTGCACATAACTGACTGGATGCACTGATGGCTCCTTCCCACCGCAGCCTTCTCCTTTCTCTTCCACAGCGTATTCTATTTAAAAAGAGAAAAAGGGAAAAATAAATCTAGACTTTTGTAAGATTAGATGTTTCTATGTATTTTAATAATTAAAAAAAAATTCCTGTTTTGTAACAAAACTTATTTTAAGTAAACTGTTAAAGCCAATCCTTCTGTGCTGTTGTTATTTCCCTGCACTCGGGGCGGGTGCTGCCTGCCTCCTACTTACACAGCCCGTGGCTGGAAAAACCCATTGAATCCCTCCCCTTGCACCCTTGCAGTTGTCACCGGGAAAGCCTGGAGCACAGCACCCTCTCCCCCCGCCCCCCAGATTGCAGCTATCAGGCTCCCTTAATTAGCAGGAAATCCAATTATTAAACCATAAGTGCCAGCACAGCACTGTCTTGATCCACCTTGTGCTTCTCCCGGCTCTGCAGGCTGGAGGCAGAGCCTTTTCACACGTCTGTCGGGTCCAAGCATGACATTTTTGCCAGAGAGCCCTGGGGTGATGCAGCAAGCAGAGCAGGATCCCCCACTTTATTTCTTAAAACAGTGTTTGGATGAGGTATCGGCAAGGCAGGGACTGTCACGTTCCTTCTGGCTCCACTTTACACGCTTGAAATGGTGTCCTACACCCCTAAACACCAGCGCTCAGCTCAAGAGTTCACAGAAAACCCTGCAGACAAAGCAGTACGCACCCCTGCTGAGATCTGAGAGCGCCGCTGGGGAGAGATCTGCGTGGGGCCAGGCAGGACAAGCCACAAGTGATGACACTGCTCTTTGGGCTGGGAACTCCCTAGCAGAGTGAAACCTCCGCCGGTTTCAGCAAGCCACCTCGGCTGTTATGTCTCTCCAACTTGCTCATCACATCCACCTACTGCAGCCTCCCAGCAGGAAAGGTGAGAATGGCCGGCTTCCCCCCTGGGAAACGCCAGGAAGAGAGCCCTGCTTTCCGTGGATGCTCCCAGCACTTCAAGAGATTCAGGCATTTAACACAAGTTATTTTAAAAAAAAGTTACAAATCTTTTAATAAAATTCATCATAAGTTACAGTTTCCCAGAACACAAGCTCCAGTGTAAAAAAAGGGAGACAGGCTGGTAGGAGCATGGCAAGCACCAAGAGGAACCTCTTTCCCCACAGGAAAGAAGAGAGAGACAGAAAGGTTCTGACAGACATTTATTGGGGGGCGGGAGGGAACCAGAGGTCCAGCGGATGTAGAAAGACATCAGTCCGTCTCCCTTCTCTTCCTCCACCCTCCCGAATCCTCACCCAAAGGCAAACACATACATCAAGTCCTGTTTAAGTCATATATTTTAACAGATCCAGGTACACCTCAGTTGCCAGCAACAGTCTGAAGATGGGAAACTTCTGTGGTCCAGAGTGCCAGCAGGGAGTTTGGAGAAGCCAAGAGTTTCCTCTCAAAACAAGTCCTTGAGACCACACTAGGCACGATGGGATAGTGTCCTAGCTCATGTGAAGGAAGCTGAAGGGGCCAGTCCCATGCAGCAGCTGAAGTCCCTTCTGCAGGGAAAGAGTACTCCACCCAGCAGGCTTCTGTGGGGCAGGCACTGCAGCCCTCAGTGCTGCCCCAGACCACACAGCCAAGCAATGAGAATCGACAGCACAGATGGGTGAAGGAGGAGCACTAGTAGGTTCAGAGCCCTTATATCAGGGAAATGCCAGCACACAAACAGAGCAGCGGGGAGCCTGATGCCGAGATGAAGAGCCAAAATGAAGCCACTTCCCTACAGAGGCTTTATAGGGCCCTCTGGCAGCCACGTCCCCTCACACAGCAGAGGTGTCTCTCCATCTGGGTCCTCCCATCCAGCGACCAGCCAAGGAGATTCCACTTCCCTATGGTGCTGTGTGGGGGAAGATGGATACATGAGGAGAGGTGAAATCCAGCTGGACCAAGCGCAGAGGGGTGCTTGGTCACCTATGCTTGCACGTGAGGAGGTGACAGCAGTCACTCTATGGCAGCCATGAGGAGATGCAGTTCCCGAAAGGCACTACCATGACGACCGCTGAGCCCAGACTTGTTCTTGACAAAGCTGCTGATGTTTTTCAACTGCTTGTAGCACAGCTTGCATTTATGAAGCCTGAAAAAACAGACAGAAGACAGCATGAATTCTCAGCTGCTTAAGACATGTGTTTGTTCCTGTAGTGACAAAGACACAACTCAACCACAAAACGATATGAGCTCTGCAAATGGCCTGGAAGAGGCTGAAATGTGAGCATGGCTCTGCAGGAACACCATGTATTCAGCCCATGTCCTGACGACACAGGAGAATGGAATCTATATAAGGACTCTTTCACTCCTCTATTCCCCTTTGGGAGTAAAGTCCAGGGAAGAAGGTGTTTGGTATTTGCAGACAAAGGAAGACATGCCCAGTCTAGTATCAGAGCCCTGATGGCAAAGAACAAAGCTCAACCAAGAGAAAGGTCGGTTCAAAACAGGGGCAAGTGGAAGTGAGTAAAGTGCCTCACCTCTCCTCTCTGGTGATGTCTACTCCAACAGAAGGTGGTGCGGCAAGCATGTCTGTGATCAGTGGCAGGAATCTCTGAAGAATGAGTTTCAGGGAGGTGCAGCCAGTCTGCACATAACTGAAAAACAAATCAGGTCCCGCTTGAATGTAATTCCTTTCCTCCCAGCATACAGCTCTCACTCACATCATCACTGGGGATAATCCACTCAAACAAACCCTTCCATCACCTGTAACCTGGTAAGGAGAGCAACAGCCAGGAATCAATACAGTCTTGGCTGAGTCAATACTGACAAACTGAGCCCTTTCAAAAAGTCCTGGCATATGCCCTGCTCAGTGGGACCTTTCTGCTGAAGGGACTGGGCAGGAGCCTCTCCTCCAGTAGAAAGAGCATAAACTCCACCTTAAGAGAGAGGCTGCATTTTTTTTTTGCCACCTAACAAAGAGGTTCAAAGCAATCTTCCAAGGGTCCTCCAGGCTGTTGCAGGATCTCACTCCCCTTGTCCCAGGCTGACAGTTTCATTCCCATCAGTGCACAGAACCCACTTCTTTAATATTGACTTGACCCCTCCTGACAGCCAGAAGGGTCCTTCAATCTAACACACCTCCACAGAATCTTAACATCCTGCTCCTCTTGCCCATGGGTACTTTTCATATCTTTCTCCATGTACACTTGGCAACTCCACTGCTCTTTTCTAGGTGTCTTATCAACATTATACTGCATATGCTGTGATCTCCCAGGATTTTCTTTCAGCCACAAAATACCCAGTGAAGCTCCCCCATGAATATCCACACCTTGTACCCCAAGCACACCACATTCTTGGGGCCTCACCTTTCATATTTACTTTGGAGTAGTTTTTCTATCTGTGGCAGGATTATAGTACACAAATCCAGCTTCCAGAGAGACCTGAAAAGGATGCATTTCAAGACTGGAGAATGAGGCTTCTCGAGGCTGAGTCAACAAAAATATGTTTTCTCACAAAAAAAAAGCCCAGGCAGCAGCACCCAAGTTTACTGAGCAAGTTCACTGACTCCCCCTTGTGACAGCAAGTGGCAGGTTCTGACTATTTTATTGACTCAGCAGAATCACTTTACGAAGCTCCGAGTCTTTGATTGTCCTTGCAAGACATCCTTTGCCCACAGCAAAGGCCCCATACAACTCCAGCAGTTAGTGGCAGTGCAGACTTGAAGATGTGACTACAAGCGCATGCATTTCACACTGCCATGCAGCACTCCCAACCCCAGCCAGGCGGCTCTCAGGGATCCCAGAGGCCGGCCCACCCAGGACTCACGGTTTTTGGTTGACAATATTCAAGAGGTCCACGATAACAGACAGATCATTCATTGCCACTGCAGACTCCATGGAGTTCTGAGAGAGAAGAGGAAGAAATAGTCAACAATTGCAAAGCTCAAACTAGCTAGACTGAAGCAATTAATATCAAGTTCCACTTTTCAAAAATAAGTTAGAGGAAACATGGAGTTGGCTAGGAGAAGATAACTCTCACATGTCTTTGTGATCATTCAACCACAAATGGGACAAAGCAGCACTTTGTGGTGCACCCCTGGGGAAAAAAGCTGTAAGAACCCACATTACATTTTGCCTAAGAGGCAGAATCAGCCCCAGATGAGCCAAAATATCTCAGCTCCACCCCCGGTGAGTCTCATGTATCTCCATTCTTGCCTTGATGTCACTGGTGCTCCATACAGCCCGCACGGTGTCCAGATTCTTCTGGCGGCTGGTGAGAACCACACACATGGTCTCATGGCCCTTCCTGATCTGGGACATGGCTTCCTCGTCCGAAAGCTCAGTCTGGCTTTGGTTTTTCACAGCCTGAAAGTACAGACACCAATGGAGAAGTTATAAGAGAGCAGGATGGCCCAGAATGGTAGGAGGAGCTTCCCCTGGCCTAAGTGAGAGATGATTTTGGTGTACAAAGTACCAGTCAATACTGACTTCCTTGCAGAATGATGTATGAACACTTCGAAATAGAAATGCTCAATTTCAGGTACTTCTCTTTTGCCTCTTCTACCGTATCAATTACAAACATCTTTGAAGCCTTAGAAAAACTCCCAAAATTGAATAAAAAAATTCAAAGTGAGCTTTCAAACCCAGTATATTTTGATGAAGAAATGTTTTTGTGCAAACTTTTTTTAATGTGAAATGTTCATCTGAAATCAGCAAATTATGTTACAAAGCATAAATCCTCCACAACTGATGAGACTCTCAATTTGATTTCCACCCACACCATGCTGGAATCTCCCTTCCTCCGCTCACATTTACAGTTTGGAATCATGAGAATACTCTGATCCTTCTCCCCTTCTCAGACAGGGAATACCCTCCTGACTGAGGTAAAGAAGTCTCTCAGACACCAGAGGGAAAGACTCTTGAAATAATTACGTATGTGTAACGGCAAACACCAGTTTTCTAAATGAATCACTGTCTAGCACATGGAATTGTTCAGTCTTAGTCCCACACCTTGCTCTCTGCTTTAACACATTCTTTGCGAGCACGGCTCAATGCTGCTGTGTTCACATCCCCTGTTGTCAATTGCAACAGGGTTGCTGGACCAAACCCCCAGGGTGCTAATTCCACAGGAACTGCAAGTCATAGAATCATAGAACAACCAGGTTGGAAGAGACCCACTGGATCATCGAGTTCAACCATTCCTGTCAAACACTAAACCATGTCCCTCAGGACCTTGTCCACCTGTGCCTTAAACACCTCCAGGGAAGGTGAATCAACCACCTCCCTAGGCAGCCTGTTCCAGTGCCCAGTGACCCTTTCTGTGAAATACTTTTTCCTAATGTCCAGCCTAAATCTCCCCTGGCAGAGCTTGAAGCCATTCCCTCTTGTCCTGTCCCCTGTCACTTGGAGAAGAGCCCAGCTCCCTCCTCTCTACAACCTC
>WAAB01016238.1:172298-202679 GCA_013389865.1 Piaya cayana | reverse complement strand
AGAATAACCTCCCTGGACCTGCTAGTCACACCGTTTCTGATACAAGCCAGGATGCCATTGACCTTCTTGGCCACCTGGGCACACTGCTAGCTCATGTTCAGTCAGCTGTCAACCAACAACCCCAGGTCCCTCTCCTCCAGGCAGCTCTCCAGACAGACTTTTCCTAGTCTGTAGCTCTGCATGGGGTTGTTGTGCCCCAAGTGCAGGACCCGGCATTTGGCCGTGTTAAACCTCATGCGATTGGACTCTGCCCAGCAATCCAGCCTGTTCAGATCCCTTTGCAGGGATCAAAGCAGTTAGGAGGCAGGAGAGTAAACTGGCAGGGGAAGAACTAAGAGAACTGAGTAAGAAGAGGGAGAGAAGGAGGCAATGTTCTTATTCAGTACTGAGGACCACTGGCTCATGAAAGCACCCAAGATGCTCTTCTGCACTTCAGAGAATCCCCTTCATGATGCCACCCAACACAGACACTGATTGGAAGCTTTTATCCAGAGATACTTACTGGTAGGAAGTCAGAAGCCTTCAAGCCAATGGGCTCGTTCCTGGCTGCAGGAATCACGGACGGCTCTGTTCTGGTGAAAGGAGTTGAGGAGGCAATTGGTGGCCTCTGAACCGGATCAGGCTGTAGGAGAAACTCGGAGAAAAGCTCTAGCAGCAACAATCTGGCCCTAGTCTAATGTCCTTCTTTTCTGACCCAATTTCTTCTCACAGCAAAGTCCTAATGCAGGAGCAGTCTCCAATTTGCTAGCATAGTTCAAGAGGCAATAAACTATTTCTCAGGTACGTGCCAAGATGTAATTAAAGTTTGCAAAAAACATAGTGATGCTCCAGCAGAAGTGCCAAGTGCTGTCATTGTTATCAGCATCTAAAATCAGGGCAATGGGCCACAGCCAGCCTGAAGGCAGAGAATTCTGAAGAAGCCTCTGTAATGTGTCCTGGCCCATCAGCTGTTAGCAATGCCTGCTACAAAATAACCTCAGCTCAAGGACATGCAAAAATCTGTTGCTTCTCTCTCTTCAGTGTCCCAACCTTGAGATGCAAGGAGGAATACCACTGCAAGTGCAAGAAGCAAACAAAAGCAACAGAGCAATCACCTATTGGAGGTTTGGCCTTTAGATTCTACTGCTCAGGCAAGACATATGGCAGAAAGACAAAAACTGGAGCTGCACTGCTACTGCTCTTCAGAAATGAAATCAGCTTGATTAGAAACTGTAAAGTCTCCAGCACTCATGCATCTTTCACAGTGGAAGCCTGAACAGCTATTAACAAATCATAGAGTACGTACAAGTTCTTGCTTTGGCAACGAGGTCTGGACATCCACAGCTTGGTTGGACTTCACTGCTTCCTTTGCAGTTACGGGCTCTACCAAGATCGAAAGAATTAGGAAAGAAGTAGTTAATTATTCCTTTCAAGGGAAGCTGTGAGCAATGGTTCTATATACCTAGACTACAAGAAGTTGTTTCTGCAGACATGCAACTCTCCCTCTTCGGAGTGCCAGTAACCCCATTCCCACTAAGCCCTCGTTTTCATACTCACCATCCTCAGGAGGGGCTGGAAAGGGCTCATTTCGAGGAGGAGTTCGACCTACAGAAAGAAAAAGTTAAATAACTGAAGGAGCATCCAAGGCTACAGATTAGTGAACAAGTCAATCTTGGAGCTGGGAGATGTCCAACAACTCTACAGATTAGGGCAACCAGTGATGTAGCAAGCAGAGTTATCTCCTTCAGACCTTAACACTACAGTTGAGTTTAGTCAGAGGCTTTCAGCATTCAAGAATGGGAGGAACAAAACTAATCCATGTAGTTTATTGCTGCCATAGAGGTGTGAAGCACAGAGGAGGCACTGTCACAACAAATTATTTCATAAAAAATTCACCTCCCGCTAAATCGATTCACATAAGTAAATCAAAATAATGACCATTAATTCCTTAGAGCGTCTCATTTTTCTCATTGACAATAAAAATGAGATACAAACATTGCACTGTGCCTTCTAAGCAGCAACCTCTGCTTTAAAAAACCCAAACATTTTGCCTTTCCTTCTTCAATGGAGGCTGCTGGCTTTACACATATCAAAATTTTAAGTTAATAACAGGGTAGTCCTTCCTAATCAGGACAGGAAGGTAGTGCTCTTACAGTGGAGCTCTGGGTTCTAAGCCAGGCTTTGGTCAGACATCACTGTAAAGGTGCCACCTTCCAGCAATTCACCAACAAGATCTGTGGTTCAGGGTCCACGCACAGAATATTAAATAAAAGTCTTCCACACTCTCACAATCACAGCTGAAATCTGTTACAGCAAGCCAAAGCTCACGTCTAGTGAATTAGTTTAGTGCCTACAGTTCTAATCCAAACACCGCTCAATGGCACAACAAACCCCGATACTCACAGATCGCATTTTTGGGCTGGAAAATCTCTTTGTAATCCTCCTGGTTCTGAATCTCAGCCTTTGATTCCTTCTCATCCCGGTCATCTTCACTGCTGGGACTTCGCCTCTCGCTCTCTGAGTTGTGCTTCACTCTGCTGTGGAAAAAAAGAAGCTGTTAGGGCAAGTCCTATGGACTCTATGAAAAAGCACACTAAGCTCCTTATACACTTCCTTAAAATCTCAAAATTCAACAAGCCTGCAGATTCCCTCACCTTTGTGGCTTGCTACAGCTTGTGGAGGGCCTGTCATAGATGCGGCGAAGGGAGGACCCCATGGGGGTAGGTGGCACAAAAGGCTCATCGTTCCTGATCAGACCGTGAGGGATGGAACTAGACTTTGTGACTCTGCTGAGATCCACAACGAAGGAAGAGACTGTGCTTTGCGCAAAGGAAACTCCTATCTGCAGTGGCAAAAGATCAAGGTAAGTCACCAGGGGCCAGGGCGCTCACCAGCATTTCTGAGAACAGGTATGATGGAGGGACCCTGAGCAACGAAACTTGAGAATTTCTCAGCTCAGTGCTTTGGCTTTTTCAGTCTGAAACTGCTAGTATTTCGAGGAAGGCTGTGATAAAACTTTTGCCAAGTATAGTTTCCAAATACTGGTCAAACCAAGTCTCAGTTACTTCCTCCAGAGGCCAAAAGAGACCAAGTGGAACACAAGACTGCTGAAAGCAAAAGCACACAAATTCTAAGTGCTGGGCATACTGCAAGCCCTGGCCCCTTATAGTCTGACATAAGCTTAAAGGTCAGAAGGCCTGCAGGGATGCAGGAGGATTTTATCTTGTGTTTCACAGCTGCCTCCCCCACTCCTCAGGAGCAGTGGCTTACCAACTGGTTGTTGCAGATAGATAAGTCAGCTACTTTTCCCCAGTTCACCATGACCACATCAAAACAGCGCTCTGGCTCCCAGCCGTACACACGCAGTGAATCCTGGAAGCCGCTATACAAACAGCAGCCATCTGGGTTGAAAAGCACACACCTGGGATGAAGACAGGTGGAGAATTAGGCACAGCTTCCCAGACTTGCTTCACCCCACAAGGACCCCATGGCTGTATCCCTGACTTCACTGAATAACTCCAGCCCCTTTTCTAACAATTAACCTACCATCCTGGTGTTCATCTGTGCAACCTGGTGGGTCTGTGCAACATCTCCAGGAGCCCGAACTTCTCCCCAGTAAAGTGCCATCTTTCAGCAAATCCTCCCTTCGCCTTCACTTTAGCCTCTGATTAATACACTGCAGTAGGAATTTAATGTACCTGACTGGAGTAGCCTCCTCTTCAATACAGCTCACAACCTGAAACTTCTCCAAGTCCCAGAACCGAACAGTCCTGTACATAGAATCATAGAATCACCAGGTTGGAAGAGACCCATTGGATCATCAAGTCCAGCCATTCAACCATGCAACAGAAAAAAAATCATTGCACATCCCTCACCCCTCTAGGAGTCTTCTGTAGGATCCAGTACTGAAATAATACTGTGATAGCTAGAATGACTTTCACTGTTAGGCACAGATGTGAACTCACACAGAAGGTTAGGGAACTGACAGATACAATTCCCTCCTATCTTCCTCCCCTTACACACCTGTCAGAGCTGCCAGAAGCCAAAAGGTATTCGTTGGGATTGAATTCAACAACATTTACTGGGCCAGTATGTCCTGTAAATTCAAACATTATCTTCCCAGCAGCCAGATCCCACAGCTGGAAGAAAGAAAGAAAGAAAGGAAGGAGACATTATTGAAAATACTTAATATTAGAGATTTCCCCGTACAGGCAACCTCCTAACACTACTCCCCCTCCAAGAACAGACTCAAGTTTGCCAAGGAAAGCAATAATCAGGCAAGGAATACCATCCCAGTCATTTAAGGCTGAAATTTTGTTTTTTTGGCATTCTCTTTAAAATTGTCTATTTAGTTTTAATTCCTAATTTGCTCCCCGAAAGCTCCCGTTTTATATTTAGAGACTGGAATAAAATACAAACAATAAGTTCCACCCGTCCCTGCAGATTAAATTTCAAAAGAAAACAAATCCCTTAGCAATTCATTCCTCCTGCGCTATAGTCTCCATTGAAAAATCCAAAGTGAAATGACTGATCAGTGTATTTCATATGAAGCTGGAAACAAAAATCAGTCCTTTGCCCACATTCCTCCAAGCCGTATCAGAAACAACTGAAGTGGCTGCCTCAGCCTATACTTTTCTGAATTCCTCAGCTTGCTCCTCTCAGTCCTGACAGCAATTTTCAGACTGATCGTCATGCTCAAAGCATATGATAACACATCCCTACTAAACGAATTGAGCAGAGTTAGAAAACTAAATGGTGAAGAACATGCTGTGGACAACTCATTCTGTAACATCTACTGAGATGACAGAGGCCAATATTCAGGTATCACAACTCTTCTGCCATCAAAGCTTGAACTGTCACATGCATAGCGTGTATCTGTTGGATAAGTGCATTGCAACACAAGTAGCTCTTTCCTGGATGTTTCACTGGACATGATCCTTGTAAACAGACTGGTCCTTGCAAAGCCACAGGGCTCAGCCAGCTGCCTAATGAACTCCTAAAAGTGTTCATCAGTGAGTTCTGGTGATGCCTGGTAAAAAGATGATCCCAGTGCTCCTGTGTGCCATGAGTACATAACGAGAATGTCACAATAAATTACCTTTACAGTGTGATCATCAGCAGCAGAGGCTAACCATTTCCCATCAGGACTAAAGCGGAGACATCGAACTGCTTCTGTGTGACCCTGAAATGAGAAAAACAAACACTACTTTCTTCACCCCGCCACTTCCCATAGAAGGAATTCTGGCTTTTGTCTTTCAGTCCTGTACAATATAATATAATAAAATGATGCAACTGTTTCACAGAGTCTACAGCTCACAGAACACTAAGGACTACACTCAAAAACTACACTCATCCACACTAAATGGGTGTGATCTCTGTCATTGAGAGACTTCTGGCATCAGTTTAGGTGTGCTAAACGCAGATCTGGCTTAATTAGTAAAAACTATCTTTAAATTAGTTTTATGAGTGGGCAGATGGAATAACTGTGCCATTAAGTTGGTTTCTAAACGAAATTAATAAATAATGAGTTCTTTGGGTAGAAGGTAGCCCCAACAACAGAAGTACCTTGGTGCAGAGGGGATTTGCATAGCAATATCAGTCACAGAATACACACACGCTCCTGGATGCCCTCCATCCCCGCAGCCAGGCTATAGTACATCAATTCCTACGATATCCATTTCATATTCCCATATGGTTCACAGAGGCCTGCAGAGGTTTGCAAGGCCACTTCACAAATCATGCAGATCTTATTTTTATACTGGAAAAATAGGAAGTTAATTGTACGCAATCATTTTAAGGTTTGCTCTCAGGTTCTTGGCAGAAATCTTTCTCCCCTTTTCCCCTGAAAAATATAATGAAGCTTTTTACCTTGTACCTGAAGACACAGCCTTTTCTTCTTACATCCCAGAGCTATAGGGAAGAAAACCAAACACAAATATGCTTAGAGCAGCATGTGGGGAGCCTAAGGGTCCCGTCAGAACAAGAGTTCTCCCTGTCATCAAGCTGATAAATTCTGCAGAATGAAAACACTGAAGGGGCTGCTGAACCTGTTTGCTTCAGGGGTACTTGGTAATCTAATTTCCCAAGTGAGAATCACTTCTGCAAGGTATTTCCTAGTACAGAAGCTCAGCTCCTAAAGTCAAATACCAGACAGATGAAGCAGATGTCCCAGTTGTTGTGGATCACATCTGCGCTCGCTGACACCAAAGCCTGACTAGCACCTACCTTGGAGCCACATTCCACAATGGAGGAGTCACACTCATGAGCTACCACTGAAAATTTAAGCACAAATTTCACAAGAACTCACAAATACACCTGCTCACACACATGGAAATGATGTACAGCATCTACCCAAGCTTGACATAAAACACATTCCAGCACTCTTCAAAACAATGACAATGCAAGTAAAGAGAACAATCTCTAGGGGAAGCAGAGTTTTACCTTAATGTTTGTATCCAAAGAGCCAGATGCCACAAAGTTTCCAAAAGGATGGAAATCAAGGCTGTAGATATTCGCTTTGTGGCCGAGTAAGGTACGAAGAACTGGAAAAAGGAGAAGCAAAGTGGGGAGAAGGAATAAGGAACAGTTTTAATAGTTCATTTTACCTAAGCAGCATGCAGAAGTCTAGCCATACTATCCTCACCATTAAGCACACAGTAACACAATGAACATTAGACAGGCTACATATTGTTTATTCATCTGTCTGTGTTAGTTTATGGAAATATTTCTGAATTTACCCTTGCAAGACAACAGAAGAGCAATAGAGGACCCTTGTTCAATGATCCTAAAGAAATTCCTGTCCTAAAGCGTAGAAACTATGAATAAAACTCCAGAGGTCTCCACTCTGAAAATAAATCTACAAAGTCACACTTTGAAGCAGCTGTCAGGCAGTGTACCTCTCTACTTGTTACAGAGAGAACAGAATGGGAGGTTATTGGGACACCAGACATGCAGGTCTACCCAGGAACTGAAAGGGAGATTTGATTGCCTGCATCATTCAGCTTGTAGCTTTTAGACAGACCCTTTGCTGGACTCCACACCCCTGTCCAGGAACAAGCCTGACTTCTGTTTCTTACATTCCAATATCAGACCTGTACTCCTTCAATTGCCCCTTGCAAGAAGCATCCAAAAGACCAGGGAAGGACATTTGGGAAGCATGAGACAAAGAAATGATCAGTGTTTCAGCAAGTCATCAACCAAGTCAAACCCCTTGCAGTTCCGGAAACCAGAAAGGACCAGTAGAACTGGTACACAGTATCTCTGAAAGCACAGATGCATGCACAACTCCACTTCAAGGAAGAAAAATTGCTCAGATAATAACAGGGGCAATCTCTCTCCATCACTTGTCATCTGGGACAGTCTGATGATTCCCCTGGCAGAAATTAGCTCTTGAGCCAGACCCGGAGTGGTCATTTGCACACACACTGGCTCACAGATCTAATAAATTCAGCCAGTCCAGTTACTCTCCACTGGCAGAGCCAAACTATTTTATAACTGAAGTGGTTCTAACTGTCTAAACGACAAAAGTGCTTTTTATTATTATTTATGCCACCTGCTGTTTGTCTTCTTAGCTCAGCCAGTGTAAGCCCATCTACATTACATATTCTTTCTATGAGACAGTAACAATCTACCAGAAATATTCAGTCATTTTATGGTATTCCTACTGAAATGCACTCAAGCAATTCATAATACCTTGGCAAACTTGGACTAGAATTTGAGAAAAATGCAATAAACATTACTCAGCAATTGTCCTATAAAGGAACAGAGCTCAATGAGTTAACAGCTTTTACGATTTATTAAAAATCAGGTATTTGTCTATTTATATGGTCATGCAAGAGAAGAAGAGGAGAAAAAAAAACATTTGACAAAAAATTGGAAGTGAGAACCTAAAAATGAGAACAAGAGATAAGTACGGAGGGGATTCCAGGGCTTCTGCAGAATCTAATACTTAAAACTTCCAATGTCATTTTAGGTTTACAGTATCCTTTTATTATATTTGACAATTTTAACCCGAGACTCTGAATATAATTTCTACACGCCTAATTAGTCTGTATGTGGATGGAAACTGATCTGGAATACAGACTTCAACACACTCAGGTTAAAACCCTAGAAACTTGTTCCTCAAATCTGTCTCCATAATACACGTTCAAATTTCTGGTCAAACGTGCATACAAAGTTCTACAGTCTCAGTAGAAAGACTAGAAAAAGCCCTCTAACAGTTCTGGAAATTAAGACGAAAGCAATGTCAGGCTCTTGTTCTTTCTTAAGTTGAGAACCTTCTGGGTCAGCGCAGATATTAAGCATAAGGATATTCCAAAAAGCGGCATTAACAGAAGTGAAAACTCATGACATACTTTTGGCAGCTTCCAGGTCCCAGATTCGAATGGAACCTGACTGGGACCCTGCAACAACAAGTTCCTCATTCACGTTGATCTGTAGGCTCTCAATGGGCTTTGTATGGCCTGTCAAGCTCTGCAAAGAAAACCAGGAATCACAATTAACATACTCCACTGGTAACTGGAGGATTTAGACAGTAGCTGGGACCACCGGATTGTGCCACTGCTCCTTTTCCCCCACCACCTACCAGTAAGCTAGAGTACCCTAGAGATCATCACTGCATAGAGCACCGTGAACGGATCCTCCAGTGATCCCACTTGCTGGGGCCACTGACTAGTTGCTAAAGATTGCATCAACAGAGACATGGGTGGTTAAACATCAGGTGTGGACAAGGCTGACACACGCTTACATTATAAAAATTATGCTGTGTAAGCTCAACAGCACCTTGTTTGCTCTAAATGGGTCACTTAAGTGTCATGAACCAGTTACAAAATCAAAGCAAGAGCAAAAGCAGTGCTGCTAAGAAACCTTCATGTAAGCAAGGAGCCATAAGTTGCTGCCAGCAATGGGTGTCACAGTGATAACGCGGTGCCATTACTTAAGTATTAACTTCAGGCATAAGGTAGTAATTCACATGTACGTGGTTCCTTTCATCTTTGAGCATCTAAAAGCTTACGAATTATATAAATACTCGACTTTTCAAAATACTTAACTAAAAACCAGACTATTTAAAACTAGTTCTAGAAAACCAATCAACACACATACCCCTGTAGATTTTTTGCTTGTCACTTAAGCAATATTCTACACTTTCCTCCATCCTCAAACAGGTCTTTATAAATAGCTAAGCTAGCTCTGCGCCACCCACACATGAAGAGAGACTGGGAATACCAGTTGAAAGCTTCCTGTTCTGATGGTGCTTTCTTAGGATTTTACAGGCAACTAAAATCCTCTACATATTCTACAGCTGCAGCTGTCACTGCGTAGACAGAAGCAGAGCTCACACTTGAACCAAAGCTGCATCACTACTTGAGAAGTTCCTCTTCTCCCTCTTCCCCAATACATAAACATCTGGAATCCTAACAATGTAATCACTAAAGATGAATTTCAGAGGACAAAATACATGCCACAACCCTAAAAATCAAGATTCTCTTGAAATACAAAAATGGCACAAGTCCTTAGCAGCTCCAGTCAGTTCTTCCTGCTCAGAAACACCAGCTTCTAAAGTCTGTGGTTCCCAAGCAGTGCAAGAGAGCTACAGCTCCCGCAGGCTACAACTGAACAATCTTTCCCCTCATTCCTTCACCCTCCATACCTCAGAATAAATATTATCATCCCCAAATGCACCAAAACCAGGCCTGCTCTTACCATGATGCAGTTGGGCTTGTTAACTGACCATATGTTGACCCGACAGTCATCTCCTCCAGTTGCCAGCAGCCGGCCTGAACTCTTTCCCAGGACTAGTGAGGATACATTGCTGCTGTGAGCCATGATCTCTTCTGCACAAAGAAAAGCAAATAGTTATTACAGACCAGTACAACCATTTTCTACACCATCTCTCCCAAAGGACTAAAAAAAACCTATTCTTCTCCAGAAAGACTTTCTAGTTTCCCCTAGATAAGCTGCAGCAGCCCACAATTCAGATAAGAAGTTGCACTACTATCTTTCTTGAAACAGCCCTTCCTGGCTCTGCATGCTGTACTTCAGACATCTTCTGACTAAGCTTCATAACTCCAATGCTTATGTGGCGTACAAAAAGCATCTTCTCTCACTCACAGCAGCTTGGCAGCTTTTAAAGCTTTGCTCAGCTGCAGCAACCTGCTCAAAGAAGCTGCTTTACCTTTGGTCTCAGCAAGCCAAGTTGTCTGAGAAGCTGAAACAATAGGATGTAGCCAGAGTCATCTAGTGAAAGGCCCTCTAATCCCATTCTAGAAAGCAGCAGCACACTGTCCAATCTGAGAGTTACTGGCAGATTAGCAGCAGTTGTTTGTTACCTTACACAGAAAAAGTCAGACTCAGCAGCAGGGATAGGTGGAGTTCCCTCCTCTGAGCTTTGGCAGAGGCTTTGCCACATTCCCACTGGGTAACACGGGTGAAACGTAGCAAGGCACAGTGTGAAACTGTGACAATGGAATCATTAATCTATACCCAAAAGGGCACAAAAGAACCAATGCGATTGATACCAAAAGACTAGTAAATCTTGGAGCTTTGGGAAAACCCTAACACTGAGAGGGCCTCACAAAGCAGCCTCATAAAGAAACAAGTTTGGGGAAAAAGAGAAGCCAAATGAGTATAGAATCATAGAATCACCAGGCTGGAAGAGACCCATCGGATCGAGTCCAACCATTCCTATCAAACACTAAACCATGTCCCTCAGCACCTCGTCTACCCGTGCCTTAAACACCTCCAGGGAAGGTGAATCAACCACCTCCCTGGGCAGCCTGTTCCAATGACCCTTTCTGTGAAAAACTTCCTCCTAATGTCCAGCCTAAATCTCCCCTGGCGGAGCTTGAGGCCATTCTCCCTCTTGTCCTGTCCCCTGTCACTTGGGAGAAGAGGCCAGCTCCCTCCTCTCTACAACCTCCTTTGTTTAGACATCCAGTTACTGCAGTGGATGTTTAAGTCCATTCCAATTTTTGGCAGATGCATTTAACAATTTCTTCCTCTTAAAGTTGTCTTCTTTAAAAGTTCATGAGATTTGCATGCCTAATAGCATGAAACCCATATATAAAAAGGCCAGGTAACAATCAAGTCAGCTTTCATTTGGATAGTTTTGGTGGGAGTAGCAATTTGATCACTTTACACACAACACTATTCCAAAAGGATAGGAGATGGCTGCAATAATAATTACAGGTACTTTGATCTCAAGCTCTAAGAGTGCTTTTTTGAAAGTAAAACTGCACAACTTTCACGTTAGCTGAAGAAATACCTTTCAAATTACAAAGGTAACTGAACCATAAATTACATGAGAAGAACAAATCTGAAAACCCGCTTGTGCTGTGGTGAAATCTTCAACAGGACAATGCTAGAGTAATGTATGTATGTACATAAGACTTGAAGGTAACGAACAGTACAATTAGTATTAACAGACCAATTTGCTGGTTAAAATTGAAAGGATAGATACCGAGCGTTGCTGCTGACATGAGTGCGTCAGCAGCTTCAGGTTTTCGTTCTTAATAATACACTGTAGGTTTAAGAGTCATTGCTGAAGCACTCAACCCTGTGTTCCTAAAAGCCAGGGTATAACCTGATGCCAGCCTTGCCCAGATAGCCTCATCCTCTCCCCTAGCGAAGTGGCAATTTCCTTAAACCCACAAGTCCTTTTTTTTTTCCATAAGGACCATTTGTTACCAGGTACCACCCACCAGCACAGTAACACTAAGCTCCTAATTAGCATCGCCAAAACATTTATAACACTCAGAATGCTTCTTGCTCTAAAGATGATGCTGAGATAGGGCAGAACTCAGCAAAAATGAGATCAAGAACTGCCCACTTAAAGAGAACAGAGACTGACCGACTTCAAGCTTTTCCTATAATTAGAGTGTCAGGGATGGGAAGATAAAGTAGCAAAGTTTCTTTCTGCTCAAATGTATATTAAATTACGTCAGTTAACTCAGTTCCCTAACACGTTACCAGTCTAGACCCCAAGTAACTGGTTTAAAGTTCTCATTTCTGAATAAACCAATCACTCCCCCTTGCTTACAAGTGTTCTTCAGCAGCCCCTATGGAAACATTCATCAGTGACCAGTGAAGAGCTACAAATTGATAAATAGTGAAGGTTTACTTCTCCCTCTGTGGAAAAACAATGGATGTAAAAGCAGCAGATTCTTGCTGTCTCTTGCAAAGCAAAGTCAAGAGAATGTGACATACAGGCCCTGCAGAGACGTCCTCACCCTTCTGAAGAGCTCAGCAACTTCTGTAATGAGCACTAGGGACACAGGCCCACTGCAAGGGGCGAAGCTGACACAGAGGGAGCTCCTTGTGCACCCCAAGCTCTGAGGGATCCACCACTCCCTGAGGAGTCCATGTACAACATGAGGGTCTTAGGGGTCAGAGAGACACTTAGAAAGGCCTTACAGCAACCCATAAAAAAAAGCACAGGCCACGACCTGGGCCATTGGAGAACAAGTCTTACAAGGAGCAGCTGAGGGAATTGGGGCTGCTTAGCCTGGACAAGGCTAAGAGGAGATCTCATCACTCCTTACAACTACCCGCAAGGAGGTTGCAGAGAGGTGGGTGCTGGTCTCCTCTTCCCAAGTAAGAAATGACAGGACAAGTGGAAATGGCCTCAAGTTGCGTCAAGGGATGTTTAGACTGGATTTTAGAAAAATTTCTTCACTGAAAATGAAGCACAGGCTGCCCAGGGAAGCAGTGGAGTCTCCATCCCTGGAGATGTTCAAAAAGCGCATAGATGTGGCCCGTGGGGACAAAATGGTTTAGTGGGTACAGTGGGGTTGGGTTGAAGGCTGGCCTGGATGATCGCAGAGGTCTTTTCTAACCTTATCTGACCATGAGAGCAGTGAGGCCCTGGCCTAGGTTGCCCAGGGAACTGTGGCTGCTCCATCCCTGGAGGTGTTCAAGGCCAGGCTGGATGGGCCTTGGGCAGCCTGGGCCGGTGTGAGGAGTCCCTGCCCATGGCAAGGGGCTGGAACTGGGTGGGCTTTAAGGTCCCTTCCACCCCAAACTACTCTGTGATTCTATGCAAACGGCCTGGCTTTCAGGAAGGATTCCCAGGCGCTAAGAACTCCCCTCAGCGACCCGGCGAGAGGCTGGGGCACCGCGGGATCCCGTCCCCATCGCCCCTCCCCAGCACTCACGCAGCTTCCACGCCGTCTTCGTGACGACGGCCCCGGACATGGCCATGGCTGCGGCGGGCAGGGCCGCGGCGCCTTCCCCCAACCCCCCGAGCTCGCCCTACGGCCGCGGGGCCATCCCTGAGGCTCCAGCCGGGTCAGGGCCGCGGCCCAGCCCCGCCGCGGGGCAGCATCGCGGGGCGAGCACGGCTGGAAGAGGAGCTATAAGGGGAAAGCCTCGGTGGCGGCGCTCGGTGAGAGCTGCAGGTGCGAGCCCCACACCTCCCCCCCCACCCCGCAACCGGCCCCGACAACGGCCGCCGACAACGGCCCCAGCGCCCCGCCCCCAGCCGCCAATCAGCACCGCCCACGCTCGGTCATAGCCAATCAGGATCCGCCTCCGTCACGACTCCCGCCAATCAGAGCCGCTCCCTCCAATCAGCACCACCCCTGCCCAGCAACAGCCAATCAGAGCCCACACTAATCACGGCTCCCACCAATCAAGCACACATACGTCAATTAGTGCCGCCCCAGCCTAGTTATAGCCAATCAGAGCCCACACAGTTCACGGCTCCCGCCAATCAGCGCCGCTCTCTCCAATCAGGCCCGTCCCTGCCCGGCCGCAGCCAATCAGCACCGCCCCCCGAGCCGTTTCCCTGTCTCGGGCGCGGCTGTTGGAGCGATGGCGCCTCCTGGCGGAGCCTCTGGAGCACGGCGGGCAGCGAGGGGGCTCGGGAAACGCCTCCCGCGGTCAATCGGCTCCGCCCGATTCTCTCCTCGAGAGCAGGAGCCGCCCCGTCCCCGGGGCCTGCGGACGGGTTGCCACATGAATTAATTCTGGAGTCTTGATTTATTATTAATTATACTGGTTATGAATTATTAATTTGTTGTTAATTATTCTGGTTATGAAAGATTAATTTCTTGTTAATTATTCTGGCGTCTTTAATTAATTGTGTCTGGTGCATTAATGGCTTTCAGTTGGAGGGGGGAAGATTTAGAGGAGGCATTGGGAATAATTCCTTGCCTGTGAGGGTAAGGAGGCCCTGGCCCAGGCTGCCCCAACCCTGCAGGTGTCCAGGGCCGGATTGGATGGGGCCTTGAAGCCCCTGATCCAGTGGGAGGTGTCCCTGCCCAGGGCAGGGGGTGGAACTGGATGGGCTTTAAGGTCTCTTCAATCCAAGCCATCCTGTGATTCTTTTCTAGTATTGAGCTCAAACCGAAGAGTTGGTAACCACAGGCTGGCCCACTCCTTATTTTTCCCTGTCTGGATTCTTCAGGGTTTCGTTTCTCCTTTCCCTGAGGTCCTGCAGTCCTCTGGCAGTTGACAGTCCTTGCAACGTGGAAATCCCAGATCTGCAAAATCCCTAATGCTCCTTTTTATCGGTTTGTTCCTATCACAATCCTATCTCAGCATGAGCTGTTCCTGCTCTTGTCCCAGCCGGTTTGTATCTGTGCTCAGTCACCACATTAGCTGAAGGTTGATTGAGGGATTCGGAGCCATCAGAAGCGGTGAGTTGGTTTGGAATAGGCGGACGCTGCTGTTTAATGGCTTGGAACATGATGTGCTGCCATGAAATGTCTCTGAGCAACAAAACTGGGAGCTGGGAGGCAGAAGCAGCTTAGGAATTTGCTGTGATGGGTGTCAAACACTGCAACTGTCTCCCACAACAGATGCTGAATGCTTTCCATTTCTGAGCCCAAAAATGGAGTGCATCCTTCCAGTGAGACCTAAATTAATGGGCTCTCTATAAGGGTAATTTGGTATGTTTTGATGACCTAGGATATTCAGATTAGGTGTAATGACCTAGTGGTGGCTTTGAGTTTAACATTGCACTCACCTCTTAAAATGTAAGAGAAACAATGCAAGGCAGAATTATTCTGTTACAAAATAGACAGTTGGTGCAGGGGGGAGGGTTCTCTGTAACAAGTAAAATGCACAGCTACCAGAAAACAAGAAGATTAATCTGGTCTGGTTCATGTATTTTGGGTGCAATGTCCTTTATTCTCCTGTATCACAGCGAAACATGTTTCTGCCTTCCCCCAGTGGTGGTCAGTATCGTCTTCATGGAAAGTGGTGATTCTTAGAGGCTGTTCCTTGAAGACTGTAGCCACCGTAGGTGTTCATGGTACCTAATGTACTAGAGGTGACATCGGATTCAGGGACTTCCATAAATACTAATATATGGCACATACATACCATCTTCCATTTGTAGATCTCAGGGAACAATTATTAACCAAAATACTTGATTACTTAAAACTTCTTGGATTTGGAATGCCTCTTGGATTTCTCTTGCCTTTTTACCCTGTCTACCAGTATCTGTAAACAGTGAGTGGAGACATTCAAGGAGAAAAATACGTATGTTAAAATCCAAAGTCTGTCAATTTGAGTATTAGTCTTTGCTGGGTTTTGTAGCTAACAGAGAGTTCTAGATGAGGTCAAAGAATTCCTAGTGGTAGCTCACAAATTTAAAATCTTCACTTGTGCTACTTCTAAAATTACATTATAAATTTGTTAAACTATCATGTTGGAAAACAACCAGTATTCCCAAGTAATCCTGCTCCAGATGTCAGCAGGTTTGAGGAAGAAAAGCTCTGCAATTCAGAGTGTGTGTAATTTGTAGCAACTTAAAGCTAAGGTCTCCTTCAGACTTAGTCTCAATCATGATGGAATTGCATGGGAAGACAATTTGCCTTCTTACAGTCTCTTGGTGTAATGGTAGATGGGCCTCAAAATAGAAGAGAGAAAAAAAAAGACAGTGGAATGCTACAAGTTCATTTAAAATCTCCACGAATGTGATAATAATGAAAGATTTACTGCAGGCAAGTAGATAAACCTTTCCACATTTCTTTTCAGGCCGCAGCTAACAGGCTTCAGCCCTGATTTCCAGTGTCTGGTGCAAAGGAATAAAGAAATCAGGCATGACCGAGGTGCTCAGCCAGGCGAGGATCCATGTGCAGCTTATCTCGAAAAGCAAGGTACTTATGTCGTGCCATCAGCTTGTAGCTAGAACAAGGGGGATATCAAAGGAAAATGGCAGTGAAACAGGGAGTTGAGTGTTTTACAGAGCAGCTGCAGCTGAGCTGCTGAGGGGCTGACTTGCAGCCCCCTGGGCGCTGTGCTCTGGCAGTCATTCCCACTACCTGTTTAGCCTTTGCACTGTAATGTGGATACGAAACATGGCTTCAGAGCAATAGTCAAGGAAGTCCTCCTCTGTGCTGAGCCGACTCTGGTTTTCCTGAAACCACTGCTCCTTCTCTTGCAGCTCTTCCACTGCCTGTTGGAGGAGCAAACACGCATGAGTCAGGGTAACAGAGAACAGTAAGGAACAAAGGCACACAGAACTGAAACTCTGATCAGGGATCTGGGATGGAAAAAAAACCCCATAAACTGGAGATGGTTTCTTTTCATGGGAGGCAATAAGTTTGAGGTGAGGTCTCACAGAACAGGAAAACAAGGGAAATCAGAACATGGAATAGTGAGAGGCAGCAAAACCTGAATGTGTTGCCTCGCTGTAGTCAAGAAGCACTGGACAACCAAATCAATTCTGATCAAGATAAGGATTAAATTTCACCCTGGTGCTATTTTGTTCTTTGATCTGACATGCTGACAACAACAACAAAATATAGGCATTTTTACAGCTCTTAAAGTAATCAAAAGAGGTTTGTTTCTTGCTTGCTGTCACAGTGAGATGTGTGTTACCCCCTGCCAGTGCAGAAGAGACTCCAATAACATGCTCATCCTGGAGCAAGGCTGGGAATACCTTTTCATAGCGAGCCTGGATGATTTTAACTTTATTAAGGAGACGACTCTTATAAGCAGCTAGGCACTCATGTCTGACGTGCAAGGCCTGCTCCTTAGTCATTTTCCCTTTGTAGCCTAGTTGAATAAGAAAAGGTGCCAGGTAATCCATATCCTGTTCCTCTTTTGTGCTCTTCTGGAGAGGAAAGGACAGAGAGAGTCATTGTCCCATTGTCCTGTTTCCCCCAAACACCTTGTGATAAGGCAAAATTAAACCAAAGGCCAAAACTCCCCATCCAGGGAAAAAATAATGTTTAATAATCAAAACTATTCCTTTGCATTAGCTTTGCATACCAACCCTTTCCCAATGCATTGTTTTACTCTGTAGCTTATTTTCTATTGTCCTTTTTAACATTTCTCCTAATTTCCTTGATTGTAGAGACATCTTTTACAAAAAAATACGTCATCTGCTGAGGTGCAAGAAGGGCTCTACAAAGTGCATTTGTATTTGGCCATTAAGAGATTAAGACAGGCTATTTTTAGTGATACCAGCTTATAGGATGGCAGATAATAGCTGGGTCTTGCATCCCTGCCCCTGCATGTGTTTCATACCAAATATTATATATATAATATCATCTTTTAAACCTCTCTATTCAGGAAACCTCAGACTAAAAGCCATTCACAAGAAGCATATTGGAGATCTTGAAAAATTGCAAGTACTTATTCTTGAATCTTTTCTATTTGTCCAGAATATTTGTAAGTTATTGATTCCTCAGTAGATATCCTGGAACTTAACTGGCTTTGCAAATAATAATGAAAATGAAGAAAAGATCTGATTTGTATCACACAAGGAAGCACGTATTTGCCTAACAAAATGAGCCCTGGCTAGAATGATGCAGCTTGGAATCAATTATCCTACTTTACTCCCCCCATAATCCCTATTATCCACTAATCCTTGTTAATTATTTTCTTTATTGGCTGAACAAATAAACCAATAGTCTTTCTCCATGACACAAGATTTCCAGAGAGTCAGAAGGCCATAGCATGATCATTCTGTATTTTCACAGGAGATTAGCTGAAGCTGTGCCAACTTACACCTGCTAGGGATTTGGCCCAGTATATTTTAACAATACAAAAAGCTCTTCAGAGACAATTCCTCAGACTGAACAAGCTTATTCTAGATTTCTTTATATGCATGTAATAGATACTGGGATTAATAAAGTCTACCCACCACAGCTTCATGCTCTTGTTTTCTCTCTTCATCTGTCTCTGTATCATAATTTGACGCTGAAAACTCAACAGCCATTTCTTCATTCTTACGGATCTTCAAAATATTTAACACCTTCCAAAAATCAGAAGAAAGACTCCTCAGCTTTCCCACAAAATGACAGAACTTGACCTGCTAACAGGGCAGGTTCTGCATACCAGAACCGTAGCATAAGGTTAAATATAGAAGGTCTATACAGATAAGTTAATATCCTGCTGCCAGATAAAGTTGATAATCATTTTATTTTTAAACTGCTGCTTTGTATGAAATTCTTGAACACGATTATTGATATAATCTGTCAAGAAAGCTCTCCTGGAGTCAGTCTTGGCAGTGCTTTAGAAATTGCACTGACAGCTTTGCCTTATTTCTTTGTCTTAATGGGATATGCAGCACAAGCAATGTGAATACTTTGCCTGTTAATACATCAAGACTGAGAAGTTTGGCAAGGTATTTCATGAGGTCACAGTGAACCAGTTTCACATTTCTATTTAAAAAAAAAGACTTTTGCAATCTTGTTCTTAATTGTTCTAGTATTCTGTGCCAATATAGCTGAGCATTCCCCCTCCAGCTACTCCATGGTTCCTCTTCCTCACAAAAACATAAAAATAAATAATAAAATCCAATAGCTTTGCCTCCATCTGTTAGAATGGTTGTATTTATCACGAAGTAATTACAAAGACTTCTAAGAACATTGATTTGTTACACCAGTCACAGTATGATTAGCAGTACAAGCAATGTATTTTATGAAGTATTTCTCTACAGTTTCTCCCACAGAAAGTCACTTCAGTGTTTTGGAAAGGACTTCCTGGAAACGCCTAGCAACTGGATTCAACATGACATACAATATCCTCTCTCTTTGCTTTTGTGCCCAGACAAAGGGCAGATACGTTTCTAGATGCTCCAATTAATTTGCTCTCTGAAACCATCTTCCTCCCAGAGAATAAAGAGCAGGAGCTGGAAAGTGAGTGACTCTCCATAAATATATTAAAGCTACATCTCTACTGAACAATTACTGGGTTGCAAGTCTGATAACTCAGCACGGAGATGGGCTTTGTGACAACAGAATTTTCTTTTTATCTCAGTTTATGCTGAGGATGCTTTGGCAACCAGTCAACTGAAACCATTTCCATGCTTGACCAACTTAGAACAACTCCTTCCCATTACCTCTGCTTCAGATTGCCGGACTTGTCGCTTCAGCCACTTCTCTTCAGTGGTTAGATTCTGCAACAATTTGTAGTCATGGAGCAGCTTCTCCTCTTTCTCAGAAGACCCTGCCTGGAAGCAGATTGGGCAGTGAAACACAACAGCACTCTCAGGGCGCACAGGACCAGGTACTCTGCTAAGAGAAACTGGCACAATTCTGCTGTAGTCAATATAGTGACACTGGTTTCCACCACTGAAACATCTAACCTGTGGTCAACAGTTTATTAGATTTCATTTCAGTTTCGAATCCATCAGTAATGTGAGCCAGGCGGCACGTCTTGCACTTTACTGATGCTGCTGTTATTTGGTTGGAACCACTTTTGCAGGGTTAGAGAGGAAAGGATGGAGCTCTGGAAATTAGAAACTTTAAAAAAAACCCCACCAACTCTGTATTTGCAATCTCTCTTCAATTTTCCTAAGCATAATTGTGCAGCATCACTGCAGAACTTACTGGCAGAATTCTGCTGATTAGTGTCTTGCATCAATGATGTTAGTGGAGTGACACACTCCCCAGAATGAGAGCATACGGCTTAATGACAGCACTCCACTTTTTTTTTTTAATCTCTTTTATTTAAGACTGGCTGGCTATGTATTTATGTATCTATCAATTTTATGTATGTATCTATCAATTTATCAGCAATGCATTAAGCCTCAGCGCCTTGCTCTGCAGCTGCAGGGTAACGGCTGAGAGATTTAAGCAACAACATAACCGAAGAAGTCCATTCCAAAACTGGAGCTGGAAGCCAGGATATCTGTTTCTGCTGCTCTGTTGTTCTCTCTTGTTCAAGACAGAACAGCAGAGGACATTTCAGCTTCCACACCGTGAATCTGCAGGACTGAACCCAACAGCTGCTGAACTGGCATCTTGCAAGATCCCAGTGGCTGCGTCTGCACTGTCAGATGACAAAATCTGGGAAGATAACCTCAGGCACAGCTAGAGCAAGCATTTCACACTACACTATATCCTGCATGCCCAGTCACTTCCAGCACTGTAGTGCATCTCCAGGGCCATTTGTGTTAACCTGGAGGCTGCCTGTGAGGGAGGAGTGTAGATGGAGCAGAGGGGCAGCATGGAATATGTCAAGCTTATAGTTCTTCCACTGACAGTTGACCTTCTCTTTGTGCTTTGTGACCTAGAAAAATTTCAAGATGCAAATAGTTTTTCACCATACCTGGTATGAGATACACATTTTTGGAGTCGTGGTCATTGACTTTGCTTTCCTATCCCTTACTGCTTTGAATAAATCCTTTGTTGAGGCAGTAAAGCATTCATCCTTGAGGTGGTATCTCAGATGGATCTTTTGCTCTGTGATCAGAAAGATGCGTTCTGCTACATCTTCATCAGCAGGCTTTTCTAGGTTTCTGTGGAAACACTCCTTTATTTGCTAACAAGGCATGAGAAGAGAGAGATGGAAGCATGTTATATAACACAGAGAAATGGCAAGATTTACAGAGCTGGGTAAAAATCCAAGGTAAAAATTGGGCTTTTATGCCCAGACTACAATGGTATTTCTTGGCTCATGGTCCTACTGTTGTTTCCTATGCCTGACAAAAAAAGCACAAAGCTGCTGAAAGCAATACAGAATTCTCCTATGTGTGGAGTTCAGTATGCTTTCCAAGCTCAAAGTCAGCTTGAGATACATCCCTGCCTGATGGAACTGCAAGAAGCAAGGTATTTTGAAGCACAACAATCTCCCACATTCCCCAGCATAGGGAAGGAAAAAGGAGCACGCTGGTTCACAGGCAGGTGAAGTGTCTGAGCTGCACTGCCAGATGGTGAATGTCCAACCTCTTCTGTTCTACAAATCAGACCTGGCTAGAGGAAGAGGTAGATTTCTTACTAGTAAGAAATCAGAGTGGTGGGACACTTAATCAGAATCTAAAATGTCGCTAGTTTGGGGTCAAAACACAGTGTCGTTTGATTAGTTTTGAGTCTTGCAAAAATTTCATTCCAAAATCATAGTCAAGATTTTTTTCTTTCCTCTGACACACATTTTCCAAGTCATTCAAGCTGCTCAATGCAGTTTTGTGACAACTGGTCACACTGTAGCTCTCTGTCAGTCAAGCAACTGTGAGACAAAGCAACTGAGCAAGGTTTGGACATCTCATCTGGAGTTTTGTCTTGGCTATGCCCACTGCAAATGAACCTAACCCCCTAGACAGTATATCTTGCATATTATAAATATAACAAAGATTTTTCTTGCTTCTGCCTTGGCCATACCACTATGGGTCGGGAGTTGATGCCAGCTCTGGTGCCAGCCAAATGTGTTTCTTCTCCAGCTTTGCCAAACTCTGTGTGCCGGGTGTGCAGGAAGTCATCCCGCCCCATGAAGTATTCTATTATCTCAGTAGCATTTTCAACACGTTTCTGGAGGTCATCAGCTCGCATCTCATTGTAAAACTCCATTGTATGCTCAGTCTCTGGTTCCAGTGATGTATAGGTATGAGCTAAGGGTGCAAGAGAGATCGCATACATTTTCAGAGTGAGCAAACATAATATTGAATACAAGCGTGTCCAGAGAAGTCTCATTTTCTTCAGCAGCAAATAAATCAAATGCATGTAAAAGTGTAGGAGGGGGATGTTATCTCCTCCCTGCTGTGTACATATATGCCACGGCCTAAGGACAGTAGGACAGCTTTGCAGGGCCACTGCCTTGCTCACACAGCAAGACAGTTGTGAGTGGAGCCTGGACTCTGCTGTTCCCAAACCAGGAATGGACGCAGCCTCTTGAGATGAACTGCTGCTTTAGCAACAGATCCAATGCAGGACTTTCTCTCCCCAAGCTGCACAACACAGAGACCAAACATAATCCTAAGGAGAAAGTTTCTACTACTTCTACTGATAAATGTAAATTACATCATTCTATACAGGTATGTATTTTAATCCTGTTCTTGGAGGAAGTAGCATCTAGGACTGGAAGCCACCAACCCAGTCCTCTCCTCTCCAATGGAGAGCACGTTTTTTATCTAGGCAAATTACCCCAGAAGTTTGCGGCCTCCCCAGTCATGGGCTTTTGCCACTGCTAGAAGGGATTCATGTGAAATCCCACCAGCTGCAGCAGCTACCCAGATAAGCTGGAATACCTTTAAGATGGAAGAGATGTCCTGGGCTGAAGTAGTCTGTGGTCAGCTGTGTTTGTTTATTCACTTGTCTCATATCCAACATGTCTCCTCGATTTTTGAACCACTCCCTCACCTCCATTTCAGTACCTGGCAGCAGACAAAACCATTTCACAAACATACATCCCTCTGTTGGAGGTGCTAAGATTCATCTGATGAGTTCTCAGTGTCTGTGCAAGCACCTTGTGCTCCTGATACAGCCACAGCAGACACCATATAGTCACTGGAACTGGCCCTGGCTATGGGCATTCTATAGATGAATCCTACCCTATGTTTGAGTAGATGAATTACACTGAAGAAGGTTTAATCCTATCAACATGAGCTACAGAAATCTTTTCATGGCAAGAAAGTGGCACAGTGGATGGCTACAGTTAGGCAAGAGAAATTCCATCCCAAATACTTAATGATAGTGTCCGGAGTGAAGGGAAATAAGATAGGGGCATTGCACTGTCCAAGAAGGCTGAGGACTGGACACTGTACATCCAGTTAAGAATCTGCACGGTTTCTTGGACTCACTGTTGAGGAATAATGCTGCAGCATATAGAAATATCCACAGTCCATATCTGCCCCTTTCTATGGCTTCTGTCAATAGCAGTGGGAACAGAGGTACTATTGGAGCAGATAAAGCCGGTCTTCCATTTCTCAGAAGACTGAAAATCCAAGCAGCTGACCTGTGACACTAACAGCCTCATTGCTGGGATATGAAACAGATTCAGACTCTTGCAGGAACTCCTAGCAGTGCTGGATAGTTCCAGGGCTTGACAGACAGCAAGCATGAAGTGTTTGAAAATGTGCTAGGTAAGTCCCTCAAGTGTGAAAGGAGAATGAGAAAGTACAAAAGACTCTGGCAAAAAGGGGACTGCCTCCCCCTTCCCTTCAGCACACCCAAAGCCATTTGCTCAGTGTGTTGAATCTGTTCACCCATCCCTCTTACAGTCTAGGTCTGCATAGATGGTGAGGCGTTTCACCAGCCCATTTCCATTCAGTTTTGGTGCCCATTTCTCCAGTTTTGCTTTCTTGTACAGGATCACCTTCCTTCCCTGGAAATAGCGGGTCTCCAACTCTGTAGTGGAAAAGAGAGGTGTCAGAAAAATCAACTCCCTTGTACTCAGCTCAAGGAAAAAGAATTCAAGAGGAAGAAAATCATGACCCAAGCAAGATCACATATTTCTTGACTGCATTCAGCTGCCAGCAAAGCTGTTTAGACCCAGACTGTTGCGCTTTAACATTGGTATGCTAAGTCTTTTCTCCCCCAAAGCAGACGTTTGACAATGCAGAGGCAGAACCTTGTGCATAAGGGTAACAGAAAGTACATACCAGGCAAAATCGTGTGTGTGTGTGTGTGTCTGCAGGGGGGTCCCACCTAGTTGGAGATTCACGCACTGCACTTCACTGCTGTACTGTGTCTGTCCTGAAGGAAGAACTTTTGATCGAGATAAACATCCCAAATCCACTAAAAGGTTAACGGGAGGGGCAGAAAAGGAAGAATACATACCCCTGGGAGATATCTGAATTAAGGCTACCCATGATAGTGGCATGTCAAAACTCATGTGTAATTTCTTCTCTTCCACCTGAAACAGAGGCAAAGATCAGCATTTTTGGCAGCTTCTGTTATTGGCTTTCCTCAGTCCTGCTGTGCTGGTGCAACGACTGCTTTATTATGCTGTGTTCCCCCACCAGAAAAATATACTATTTTTTCTTCCAGCACACAGCATTTTTTGGTATATGAGAGTATATACATTATTTCTACATTTGGTTGGCAACTCCACCTAGACACTAGCAGAACAGGGTTACTGACCGGCAGAGAAAGAACATCCAGAAACATTTCAATGCAAATTTCATGTTTTTAAACTATTTTATCCTAAAGGTCAATGCACTGGAGGCTTACAGAGATCCCCAGCCACTTAGGACACTAAAAGTACCACTTGGGGTCCTGCTTCTAAAAACATCAGAACTATTCAAGATTCAGAAGGAATCTAAGTGCCAACAAAAACCTTGCAAGAGCAATATTGACCTGACCTGGAGACGGCAGCAGGTAGGCAGATATGTGTGGGTGTCCAACACACCAGCTTGATACAGCATCCCGACTGCACAAGAGCCATCATTTGGGTCACTCACCAGATCATCAATGTCCCTGTCAGATAAATCCTCGTTCTCCTCAGCACCTGGGAGTGGCTGAAGAGGCTCGTTGCTTTCTGAAAGCATAATTTCCCAGCAGACAGCATCACCCAAGTCAAAGGTGAGATCCTAGGCCATACAGAGGAAAAACACTTAACTACAGGGCAGTCTCAAGAGCCCAACACTAATCTGAACGCTGTTTCTGCATGTCTGTGGTGCTCTGGACCTGGCTGGGTATCAGAGTTAAAGGACTCTAGACAGACTGGATGTCAATGAGGCGTGTTCGTGAGACTCTTGGCTGGCTGGTGGGACCCTGAAGACCACCCCATCCCTGGAGGGCTGCAGACCCCTTTCCTCATGGTGCCTCTGCACTCAGATGAGAAGTTGCTGGACATGCTTCTGCCATGCATGTCCCCAGGGTCATCCACACAGACCTAAAGTGGCTCTAACTCAGACCCTCTCCTCCCAGACTTTGTATCACATGGGAAGTAGCTAAAATATGAGAAGAGCCTGATCAAGGTCTTTCCTGCCCTGAGCCATGCTTGATAGGTTCAAAACATTCTCTGCCTTAAAAGCTGTCGTTTGAAAGAATGGGTGTCCAGCCAGCCTTAAAAGCTGATATTCTAGCACTGTAGAGGCTTAATAGGTGAGCATCATCTATTTGCTAGCTTAGGGTCTGGGATGTTCTGGAGTGGTTCCAGAGGCTATGTAATCACTGCAACATGACCAGAGCCAACACAGGGAATGATAAATGGCAGCTGGGATCACCACTGATCTTGGGCTTCCCCAGGACTCAGGTGAGGCCAACTGTCCCTCCCAGGGACAGGGTGCTTAAGGACTCATTACCTTGCAGCCATTCCAGCAGTCCTGCATGTTCACCCAGTAGTTCCTGTGGTTCCAGACACTCTCGATCCCAAGGAAATGCTCATCCGTGGTGCTGTGGCTCCTTCCCGTGAAGGGGTTGATGAAGAAGGTCTTGGGAACATCCCTCTTCCCAGACAGAACCAAAACCCATGCATGTACTCGTAAGCCATGCAAAGGGTCACGCTCAGGCTTTTCCACTTCCTGCAGCACAGAGACAGAGCAGTAATTATTGCCATTTTACTACCACTTTAGTCCAACCCAACAGCAATTTTATTCTCTCCTCTGCCCACTTCTAAAGCTCTCCAGGCCCTTATACTCTTCAGAATAGTGATGTAGTACGTAATCTGTACATCTGCTTGTGCCAGCACACACTGTGTTCCCTGAGGCCAAGTGCTTATGGCCATAATCAGAGTTGTGTCATACTTCATGGCAGGGGGGTGGTGACCTCCTTTCTTTGGTCACCCATCACCTGTGTCTCAGCTCTTTCTCCTGGAGGTTACAATGAGGTGGACCTTGCTAACTTACCATGATCTTCTCTTCTGTTTCCTTGCTCTTTTGAACAGCTTCAGTTTCTGCCTTCTTCTGGGCCTCCTGCTGAAGCTCAGACTGGTATTGCAGGTCCGGTGGAGGCTTAACTGTATACTTGCTAGACTTCTTCATCTCCTCTTTTGGCACCTGCCTCCACAAAAACAGGGCATTGCTGTGAAACCCACCAGAGATGAAGGGAGAAAATGTATAGATTTACAGGTACTTCCCACTTCCCAACCCTTGGCAGTTTGCTGGTTTGGACCTGGTTAGCAGGAAATCAGCAAAGCCAAAGAGGCCTCTTAAGGAATTGTGGAAAATCACTCAAAAGATCCCTTTGGTGAGGTTCCTGTTTGGTACAGACTGTAACCCCAGTGTGAACCTGAAGCTGTTCCCCCTAGCTCAGCTCTGGAGATTGCTGGAAATGAACAGGCTGAGCATGCACACTTGGCTCCTCCTTGCCCACTCACTGAAGGTCTCACCTCCTGTGGCTTCCTGAGCAGTGGGCACAGCTCCAGAGTCTCATCCAGGGTGCACATCTCTCGGGTGGCATATCCATGCACGCAGTAGGCATCATACCCAGCCCCGATCAGCAGGGAGCACAGCAGCACACTGAAGTCAAAGCAGTTCCCTCTCTGGTATTTCAGGATGGTGGTTGGGGAATAGAGTGAACTGGGCTTTGAAAAAAAAGGAAAAAAAAAAAGAGACAGGCACATTCTCAGTGCTTGCCATGTGAAGCTGAAACACACACTGGGCAGAGGGCAGGAGAGGGCATTGCCCATATCCCTGGTCTCTGCATCCACATGGAAGCAGATATATAGAATTCCTATACAAGCCACAGACCCCAAAAGTCCTCGCCAAAGTGATCTGGGGAAATTCTGACCCCAAATCTAGTGACAAATTCAACCATCAGAAAAGATGGGCAGAACAAGCTTGGCAAACTTCTGAAAATCTAATGCTAACCACAAGGAGTGGGGTTTACCTCCATCTCTAGGTAGTTTGTCTGTAGCATTTCAAAGCAAAAGACACATAAGCTAGATTATAATTTAAAAGAGAGAACATATTCCCTTCTGGCCCTGATCAGCAACCAAGCAAAGGGATCAATATGCACATACTGCATATAGAGAGGCTCAATACAGTCAGCTCCCAGATCTCAGACATCACCTTGGGTGATCAAGACAGTCTCCGTCTGCTAAATGGGGATACATTCTCTGTGGTTGCAAAGTGCAAATTCTTCTTAAGATCCTGGGACTCGCGGGACACACTTGGTAACACAGAGCTGGTGTACCTCCTTCGGGGCTCTCTGCAGGGCATCGGCAGTCCTTGCTAGCAAACAGGGTGCCTCCCTTTGCCTTAGTTGATTCACACCAACCAAGAACGTGCCCCAACTCTGGCATCATCCCTTCTTACCAGCCCAGAAAACTCCTTTCAGGCCACCCCAAAACATCCCCCAAAGCGGGACAGAAATACAGGAGTATAAAGGCCCAGAGAACTGGTCACTGATGTCAAGCATCATCCCTTAGGCTTTATATGTTCCTTTGTTCCAAGCTATCTTGGTCTTTGCAGGGGAAGCTTGTCTACCATTGCAACCCACAGCAGACCAGCTGCTTACTGGGGGGACTGAGAGCAGGGTCATGCACAATCTTTTACAAATGGTGCTTAATTGCTCAACAGGTACAACACTATTACAGGATTACGGGTCCAAACAGAGTGCATAGGGCCTGGCAATGGCAGGGGGTTGCCTAAGTAGTGAGGGACTGATGGAGGGGTCAAAGACCTCCTTAATCCCAGCCACTGGGGTTCCTACATTGTATCTTGCTGAGAGGCCCTTCCGTCATCTCCATTGTGGGACTGTTTCTGATGAGACTACAGTCCCTTTCTTACCGGTGTGATAGGAGACTTGAGGGGCTCCATGGTGAGGTAATCGGAGACAAAGCTGGCACAGCCATCCCAATTGTACAGCTCTACATAAGGCACCAGCGTTGGTCTCACAGTTGTGCTCACAAACTTCTGTAGGGCAACAAGAGGCTAAGTTAGACTATCATCTTAAAGGTCTTTTCCACTCTAAACAATTTCATGATTCTAACAGGACTTCGATTAGCCAACAGATGTCTGACAGTCTCCTGTCCAAAGCCAGCCTCAGACCACCTCAGGATGCTGCAACTCATGTTCAGGACTTCCTTAGGCCATATCAACAGCATCAGTAACTCTACCCACCTGTTATGAGATAAAAATCTCATAGAATTGAGAGGCCTTCTACATGTCTGTGGCAAACACTTCAAGCTCATCTCAGACACATTACAGATGCTAGATAGTTCTTCTCTTCGTTTTCAAGCAAGACAAATAGTTACTGCCCTTCCCGGCTTTTACATCCTCCAGCATTTTTGTCTTGCATTTTTATGATATATTAGAATTTTGAGAAAACTGGTCCAAAGTAGCAATCCTAAATGCCTGGGGGACCATCAGATCCAGATCTAGACAACAGTTGTGCAGCTTGAGCCCAGTCCTAAACAAAACCAGACCACAAACTTCCACATTTACTTCCTTCCTTGTAACTTCAGGGAAGTTCAGAATAAGACCTAATTCTGCATCCAGACTCCATATCTATGACTAAACCTGAGCCTTATCTATTTAATGTGTTTCTTTTACTTCCCTTTATGTTGTCTTTCCTGTTTCTTAAGTATTGCACTGCAGTGCTGCAAGCTTTCTGCAGCCTACATGGTACCACCACTGTGCGTGTGGTACAATGTGCTTGTGGATATGGACAGCTGGGGTGTTCCCTGGGTGCTGTGGGCACAGCAAGCAGGTTCCCATTCCCTCTGGGCAGCAGGGAGGGTGGGAAGGGCTGCAGTCTTTCCCCAACATGTGGTACTATGGAAGTTGAATGTCCCCCGCGCTGTGGCCCAGCCCCACACCACCCCATACCTCCATGCCACATTCGTTGACTGGATGGAGGAAGAGCGGGTTGCGTTCAGGGTAAAGGTAAGTGTACTGCTTGAGGAAATGGTCAGCCATCTGCAGTAGCTTCTTTTCCTTCGGGGAATTCGTCTTGTACGAGGACGGGAACTGGGATGTGTCAATAGTGCTCCAGTCAAAATCACTTCTGGGGCAGATGGAGGCAGAGACACATGGGTAATAAGCTGAAAATTCAGGTAAAGACCCCCCGTTTCCAGGGAAAAAATGAGGATCATATCTAAGGACATGGTTTTGACATAGCCAAGCTCCTCTGGAGTGATGCCAAGCTGACACATACCCAGAGGCTCAGAGGATCTTCATATATTGTCATGATACAACAGTGAATAAATGTACAATGAAGAGAGTTGTCTTACTCACATGGGCTTACTCCTACATGTGACAAACACACGAGGTACAAGAATCTTGCTCACTCTCTTCTCTATGCAGAGGGACCACAAACACCATTTGCAGATGCACAACCTCCCCATGTGCCCCCAAACGACTGTGTGCTCATCCCAGTAACTGATGAACATACGCGACTTACGGTGCATCACTTGGGATGCAGACTTGCTCCCCAGACACCTTCGTCACCACATCCTGGAGTTCAGCACTGGCCTCCAAACCCTTCAGCTCTTCTTCTTCTCTTTGCTCCTCTTCCTTCTCCTCCAAGACTTCCATTCTGCCTTCTCCCAGGCACTACAGGAATGAAAGCACCGGGGTGAATTCGGGGTAAACTCCAGATATACAGCAACACAGAAACCCTCTGACTCTGCCCACGGGGATTTAGCCCGTGAGCACGGCTGGGGTAACCACAAACGCCATTCCCATTTCTGTGACAATAAACGATGAGCACAGTAAAGAAGTGGCTGCACATCCCGGGGTCCCCTGGGCACGGGGGGAGCCTGTCGCGGTGGGTACACCACATCTCCACGCTCAGGGCATCCCCAGGGTCCTTTTCCAGCCTGGTGATTCTATGATTCTATGAAACGCCGTGTCCTCCATCCCGCCTGGGGTGCTGCCAGCTGGGAAGCAGCTCCAGGAATCCTCCTGGAAGCCTCGAAGGAGGGGGGGGCTGCCCTGCAGCTGAGCCAGCAGCCCCCAAGGACACCGCGCCGCTTGTTTATATTCTTATTCAGAGCTCGGCGAGGCCGAGAGGTTTTGCTTTCCCCTCCTGGCGGTCAGGCTGACCCGCGGGGAGCAGACAGCGGCGGGGGGGCAGACCTTGTACTGGGGATGGAGGTGGGGGGGTGTCCCGGCCCCCTGCACCGCCCGCAGCCTCCACCAAGGGCAGCCCGGCCGGCGGCCTCGCTGTGGGACAAACAGCGCCCTGGCAACGGCCGCCGCCTTCCAGCTCCTCCTCCGACCCCCCTCCCTCTCTGCCGGCCCCACCTCCGCTCTGCCCCCCGAGTCCCCTAGGGACCCCCCATCACCGATGCTTCCCCCCCACCTCCTCTCTATCTCTCACCCCCAGCCCCCCATCCCCG
>WAAB01016238.1:120165-172286 GCA_013389865.1 Piaya cayana | reverse complement strand
CCCCCCCTTCTCTCTACCTGTTCCCCCTCTACCTCCCCCCCCACATCCTCTCGAGCCCCCGATCCCCTCTGTCCCCCCTCACCTCCTTTCAAGCCCCCCCCCTTCCCCTTCTGCCTCCCCCATGCTCCTCTCTACCTGTCGTCCCCCTCCTATCTGTTCCCCCTCTCCTCCTCTGGACCCCCTTCCCCTCTGCCCCTCCACCTCCTCTGAATCCCCCCCCCTCTTCCCGTCTGCCTCTCCCACACCTCCTCTCCCCCTCTCTCTTCTGCCTCTCCCCACCTCTGCTAGACCTCCTTCCCATCTGCCACCCCCACACCCGAGAGCTCCCCTTTCTCCCCTTCCCCTCTACCTCCTCTCAATCCCCCCCTTCCCCTCTGCCCCCCCTCTGCCTGCCCTCCACCTCCCAAGGATCCCTGCTCCTGTCAAGGCCCCCTCCCTTCTGCTTCTCCCCCACCTCCTCTGGGCCCCTTTTCCNGCCTCCCCCTCACCTCTCCTGGACCCCCTTCCCCTCTGCCCCCTCCCCACTTTTGCCCCCTCCAGCCGGAGGGTTTTGAGGTGAAATGAGGGGGAAGTAGTGAAACATTGCATGCCAGGATGGCTTTGCCACCAGCCCCTGCAGACCACAAGGCTGCTCCTGAACTCACCACTTTCACTTTCTTGAAAATACCAGCAAAAACACTCTCTGCTCCCCATTCAGTGTCATAGAATGGTTTGAGTCCGGGGACCTTAAAACCCATCCAGCTGCAATCCCCACCTTACACTGGATCAGTCTGTTCTAAGCCCCACCAGACCTGGCCTTGAATACCTCCAGGATGCTGCATGTTCCATCTTTTTAATCTTTTTCCTTTGTTACTTTTCTAAGCCTGTGAGCCTTGCTGCCTCTGCATCCCTAAGTGAGTTGGGGCAAGCATCTATGCCAGTTAATTACTTTGTGAAGATACAGCATGGAAAGAAAGCAAAGTTTCTCCCTCAAAAGCTGGCAGCAGGGAGTGGTAGGAGGCCTTTCTTTTTAATTTTTTTTCTTAATTGGTTGTTCATTAGGCTGCAAGCAGGATCAGGTGCTGAACAATTTTGTTTTCTGGTTCTCTTTGTCTCTTGGGAAAAAAAATGGGTGGGTGCATGCTCACATTTGCTACTATGTTATGGTGACAGTAGCAATTAAAGCTCTGAGGGTGCACAGGGTATTGTTGATATGTATAAAGAAGCATCCCATTGAGCGATTAATGCTGATTACTGTTCCCCAAACAAAGCATGGTAGGACCAAGCGTTCATCCCTCCACCTCCCACCAGTACTTCTCACCGGATCTCAGATGTCAGAAATCATTAAAAAAACAGCCCAAGCAAAAGCACATGTGGTTGCGAAACCACGTGTATTCAGTACACACAGTTATCTGGCCTTCTCATATCATATCTGTTGCTACTGCTGCGTCAAAAGCAGGTACCGCAAAAACAGTCGGATGCACAAACCCCTGAATTCCTGAGGATTTTGCAGATACTCTCCCTGTTTGGGATCCCATCAGGGCCACAAACTAGGTCAGCATTCATGAGCCGGGTAATCAGAAGGGTTGTCGGTGCTGGAGGATGGAGTTTTGTAGAGCCCCTTCCTCCCTGGCCGCCCTGAAGGATGCTCTGTTGGCTCTTGTGCAATCGGGACACAGGGTGCTTGCGTGGGGAGAAGGAGCTGCCAGCAGGCAATATAAGGCATGCAGCGGGGAGCACCCGGGGCAGCAGTGGGTAGAGGAGCATCCCAGAGTGGCCAGGCGATGGTAAGTGGGGTGAGAACCAGGTGAGTTCTTAATGCTGATGGGATGTTTCAGGACTGCTGCAGTAAGAATGGAGCAGAGCAGGGAATAAACCCTTGTCTGGAGGTCTGGTGGTCACAGGCACTCAGGGTCAGGCAGAGGCAGCACGGGACATGCTGCCAGACCAGAATGGGGCTTCTGGTGTTGGGCTTGTCCTGCTTTCAGTACACCCCCAGGGCAGAGGGGTAGCAGAGGATTACTCCAGCCGCTGGCCTCAGCCATCTTATAGCCATATCTCTGATAAGGAGATTCTAGTATGCAGGGCTCATCCAGCACCATGCCTCTAATTTCCCTAAATAAATCCATTATCTGTACTAATGGAGGAAATCGACTTAATCTGTGGCTTTGTGGCATTGATTTTTAGTTCTGTTAAAGGCTTTAGGGTTTTTTTTATCCTGTTGTTTCCTTGTTATGGATATGGGTTACTGGAAAAGCAAAGACCCTTTTGCAAATCCTGTCTCTTCAAAAGAGCTGTAGTGGAAAGAAAGGAGTTTCCTTTCCTCTTTGGGAGCCTGGAATGATGCCTCACCTGTGTGGTTTTACTCAAAGTGCCAGCATATCCCTGCAGGTCCAAGGTCTTGTTTTTTCCACTCCTTCTTTCTGGAATACCTACCTACATTCAGGACAATTGTATAGCCCTTGTATTAGATCATGGGGAAAGCATTGCTGATCTGGCCCTTTGGGATAGAAAACAACTTTGTTCCATAGAACCCAGAGACTCCAGAGAAAACACGGTACAGAAATATCACACCCATGCTTGAAGATGGGTTCTTTCTGAACGACTCCAAACATCTCCAGTGAGCATGCCAAAACCCCAAATTACCCAAAGCCTGCTTGTTTTTACAGGAAAGGACTGTGAGATGTTTGCTGCTGGTCTCTGCCTTCTGCCTGATAGGCTGCAACAGCATCAAGAGTGAGTCTCCCTGTACACTCTTCCTGTGGGGTCGCAGGCAGAGAGGTCAAATCCTCACCTGATCCACATCCAGGTTCATTCAGTAGCTGAAGGCTACTAAGGGGGTACAACAGAGCAGGGCTGGGCTGGGGGGCAGGAACCAGAGTGCAAGAGCTGGCAAAATAGGCAGAAATCTTGGGCTCTCTATCCCAGCCATGTATGATATTTGTCCCACAGAGGTGCGCACAGATGCTGAGTTGTGCCACCATTCTCCTTGTCTCTCAGGCTCTCAGTTACATCTCCTTGGGCAAGCCAAGGTGGCAGGTTCTTACTGTGATGTACCTGCTATGGCTCTAAGCGAGGATCTCAGCCCTTGAAAGCTGGGCAGGACTTCACACTATGGGGCGAGTTCGTTCACGTCTCTTGTAGGGGAGACATTCTTGTTGCATTTCAGCTTACTTGCCTTTCCTTTGCTGCAGGTGAGCTGGCAAGCCCACATGACCCAAGGCAAGGGGTTGCCTTCCGTCTCAAGAGGAGCCCAGATGCCTGCCTGCCAAACCCATGCCAGCATCAGGGGGACTGCCAGGTGGTGGAGGACAGACCAGTTTGCAGCTGCAAACCAGGCTTCACAGGGGCGTTCTGCCAAGGTAAGGCTCAAAATGCTGGCAAGACCTCCCCAGTCTGTGCATGGGCGCTAGAGAGAAGTGTCATGGGCACAGTGAGCTGGTGTTACCACTGCTCTTCACTGCAGGCTCCAGGAGCACATTCCAGCTCCTAGTTCAGATGTATTCCCCCCACCACCACCACCACGTGTTGACTACATGTTGGTACAAGACCTTCTCACAGGCCATTTCCCTCCTCCCAAAAAAACCTGAATTCCTGTGAGAAGGAAGCCTTGGCTGTCAAGAAGCTGTGCTGTGGTGTAGCTGTGCCAGGGGAGCAGAGCATGCTGCAGACCACTGCTGCCTCGCAGTCAGCACCACCACGTGCACACCAGCACAGCTACAGTGAAGGTTCCTTCCAGATGTTGGCCAAAAAAACATCTTCCTCATCTGAAAGTGAGGATCATTGTACCTGTCTGGTGCTCTTCACAGACTGCAGTGATTCTGTAGACAGCCAGAACCACAAGAGCTACCTTTGATGTTGAAGGCTTAAGGACCATGTCTGCCCAGAGTAGCAGCAGCCATGGACTTGTGCAGGTCTCAGCCAACTAGTAAAAAATGATAGACCCACGTTAACATCTGGGCATTCCCAAAGGTTTGATTTTTGCCCAGTGTCTCTGAAGAACCCTACTAGCAGTCTCCAACAAGGCTGAGATGAGGGTTTGTTGAGCTCAGTGGGGCTGTGCCATTCCATAGATGACCTAGGGCTCCTTCAGGCCTCTTCCTTATTGCTATTGCAGATGGCTTTTTCCCTCAGATGTGGTATTGAAGTTGGCCTGTGAGGAAGAGCACATGAAGATGATGGTGAGGAAGGAGGTGTTTGAGCTCTTTAAAATCCCTCGGGAGCTTGTCCACTTGAAGAACCAGGCATGCAAAGTCTCAGAAAGGGAAGAAGAGGGAGAGCTGTTTTTTGCAGCCACTCTCACAGGTGAAAACCACACTGCCTGTGGATCAATAATTCAGGTGAGGATTCAGCAGACCGTCTCTGCATAGCTCTGAAGCCATGAGAGGAGCAGACATGCTGGGTGGGGACAGAAAGGAGAAGCCCTGGAAGCTTTTCCTTTTATGTCTGGATGCTGTAAAGTTCTTGTTCCCCTTGGAAGGCTCCTCTGGAGGCTGTCAGAAAGCTCTTCTGCCTCTATCGAACCCCTGGTGGTTGCATGACTTGTCTTATTCAGCAGAGCGTGGAAGTTTCACTGTGCTCTTTACTAGTTGATAACAGCCTTCAGCTTTCTGGCAGCAAACTCTGAGCTCTGCAGCCCTGACTAAGGTCCTTGGTCCCTCACTTGATTCCTGGGTCAGGGAGGGGGCAGGGGAAGCGGTGCTCCAGCTCTGCACAGAAGGATACTCACCTGTGGTCACTATGCCAATTCCAGCCATCTGGTGATGGTTGCCAGTAGCCCATGGACATGGGGCTTGAGCAAAAAACCCAGCAGATATTCAGGAGTTGTGGAGTAGCTACAGCTGAGTTGCACCATCGGAACTGGAGCTTGGAGCTCTGTGTATGGACTTAGGCATGGTCTGGAGGCCTGCTTTCTTTGTCATTTCAGCAAAACAGCTCCCATGTGTCATATGTCAACGTCATTGAGTCGGAGCAGGAAGCACATGGGGGTGTGATCTCAAGGAGTTTTCAGCTGGAGGTGCATTTCTCCTGCATCTACGCCTACGAGCAGGTGGTGAAACTGCCCTTTGCTCTTACTGCTGCTGGCAAGTGAGTGGTCACTCTTCACCTTGCTGCTGACATGGTATTTGTGAGCTTGCAGAAAAATAGATGCCTTCAATGGGGGCCTGGGGAGCCACTAGAGCAATGCCACATCAGGCTGCCTTCTTTTCTCTTCCCAACATATGTTTTCAACACAAGGTTTGGGGCTGGGACAGAGCCAAAGAAGGGTACGCACAAGCTTAACTTTCTCTGGTCCTCACTGCTTGAAACAAGCTAGCCAAAAAAATAAAGGGTGAGAATTGGAAGATGGACCCACTAGGCCCCTGTGGGAGAGCAGGTTAGGACTCCCTGGGTTGCTTTTTCACATCACTCACTGGCCAGGTGGTCAGTGGGAATCCCTGGCGCTCCTTGCCTCTGGCCACACATGGTGCAGACATACCAGCCAGGAGGGAGCTTGGGGCCTGGCTCTCATAAGGCTTCCAACCAGAAACAGAGTCAGTGCACCTGAACCAGAAGCCTGGCTTGTGCTTCCTGCCTTCTTGTTCTGCTTGTAAGCTCTTCTCCTCCCCTCTCAGGCTGGTGCAGTTTGTGGCCAGAGAAGGACACTTCAACGTCAGCATGAGGCTGTACAAGACACCCGACTACCTCCAGCCCTACCACCTACCAAACACGGCCATCCCCATCACAGACACGCTTTATGTCCTGCTGAAGATAGAAGGACAGCACCAGCTCAAGTACTTCCTGCTGAGCGTCGAAGACTGTTGGGCCACACCAAGCGCTGATCCCTACCAGGATGTGAGGCACCAGCTCATTGAGAAGGGGTAAGTAAAGAGCCCCTAGTACATCTGGTCTCCTTGAACTATGAGGACGATTGAGTCTCTTTGCAGGGTGCTAAGGATGGGTTACTGAGAGGGAGCAATGAGCAATGACACCATTACAGGTGAAACCTATGGTGGACATTGAATGGGTGTACCTGCCCCATAGGTGAGCCCCCTAACTGAGCCCCTATCCTGATCCTGCTCTGCTGCCAATAGTGCTGGCTTCCCTCTAGCATTGCTCCTGGGCAGCTAGGAAGTCAAAGGGCAAGGAGCAGAGACCTCACTGGAATGTAGATAGAGGTATCTGCTGAAGAGCTTGCTTTTAGTAGCATCCACAGCCAAGCTACAGCCAGTAATGTGGATATCTTGGAAGTGGGAGCCACAGCCAGGCTCACTCCCCCTGTGCAGAGCAGCTGTGGCCCCACAGAGCAAGACACAAACCAGCTCCTGGGCTGGTGGCTGCTCCTCCTGAACTGGACGCAGTGCAGAGTGCCAAGGAAAGGCATCCCTACCAGCACAGAGACAGATATAGTCCTGTTTAGTGAAGCCTGGGGGGCTGCACCCATTCCCTCTGTGCTCTGGTGTCCCGGGTTGGGAAGTTCCCCGTCACTTGCCACTTGGTGACTTCACTGTTGTGTCTCAGATGCCCTCACGATGAGACAGTGACATACCTGAATGCCATCGGAGAGAGCACCACTGCCAACTTCAGCTTCCAGATGTTTCGATTTGTTGCTTACTCTGAGGTGTTCTTGCACTGTCGAGTACGGCTCTGTCTCCCTGATGGCCCAGAGCCCTGTGCCAAGGTAAGAGCTCCCAGTAGTCTGCACTGCACCCTGGCTGGGCAGGGGACCTCTCTTCTCTTGGCCTGCTGTTTGGAGGAGGATCTGCTCTGGCTTTGTGTACCTCAGCACACCCCAGCACCCTGAACAAAAGGAACAAGGGCTTGAACCTACCAGAGAGCTCTCTTCTTTCTGTCCATTGGATGTTTGCAGGAGTAGAGGCTTATGCTAGAACCTGGGGAGGAGCAGGCTAAGGTCCTTCAGGAACCAGCTCCCCTCATGCTCTGGGGCCTTGTCTGCTCCTGGGCTGCAGTCCAGCTGTGCCTCTGCCAGGAGGAAACCACCAGGACAGCTCCTGTCCCCCCAAAGTGAGCTTCTCCCCTGCCCTCTGGTCCCATCACCCTTCTCTTGGCTTTGTTCACAGCAGTGCCCCAGGCCCTGGAGGAAGAAAAGGGCACTGGTGGATGGCTACAAAAAAGCACTGGTGGATGACTACAACAAGATTGTCTCCTATGGGCCCATCCATCTCCTGGCTGCTCCTTCCTTGGGAGTGGAGACCCACCATTCCAGGACTGACCAACAGACCCTGGAGGGTAAGTATGGCACTCCAGGGAGGGCAGGAGCAGCTCACAAACTTTTGCAACTGTCTAGTCAGTGCCAGGTTATTAATAAGAGCTGCTAAAATCCCTGCCTTGCACAGCAATCTGGAGTCCTTCCAGTGTCATGGCCATGCACAGCATGTTCCAGAAGCCAAACCAGCACAGAGAGGTTAGATCTGTGTGAGTAGCTCTGTACCAGGCACAAGTTGGGCTGAGCAGGGGACCTAGGTGGGAAGGGACCTGGAGACAAAAGGCTGTTGGTGCAGCACCCAAAGCAAGGGGTGCTCCTTATGACCACCAAGATCAATCCAGAAGATCCAAGGAGGTCCAGGACCAGGGCTTGGGGCAGGCCTACCTGCAACATAAGACCAGGCATGAATTCTGAGCTTAATGGAGCCCCTGGGCAATGGGCATGGGTGGAGGTTCCACATAACACCAGCTGGAGTGACGAAGTCCTATTAGTGCTCTCAGGTCCCTGAAGCACCCCCAGCTCTGGCTCAATTCAGAGGAGGTGACCTCTTTCAAATCTGTCCCTGGCCTGGAGATGCTGTGCCAGGGCTCAGCACTGGCTTGGGGGACCCATATGTGTAACCAACCTTTCTTCTCTTTGGCAGGACCCAACCCATGGCTCCCTGGTGCCCTCGTCCTGCTGTGTGCACTCACTGTGCTCATTGTGGCTGCTGCAACCATCAGTACGAGGTGGCGAAAGGTGTAGAAAACTGCTGTTTACAAATAAATGTGACAGTATTAGGGGGGTGCTTCCCTGTGCCTTTACTTTTTTTTTTTTTTTGCGGGGGGGAAGGAGATGATGGTCAGATGCAAATGGTGCTCAAAACATGAGTCACATCAGGGTGTTTGAGCTCCCTATAGAATCCCTAGGACCTTCTTATCTCTTCCTGGCCTGTACTCTATAGGCTTGAAACATATCCAGGAAAGCTGAGGTGGAGAAGCAGCACTGGCATAAAAATAGGCAAGAGCAGACTGCTGCGCTCTGAGGATCCAGTAGCAGCAAGTCCTGCCTCTCAGCTTGTCCTAGAGGTTCTGGAGATGAGAGTAACTAGTGCTTTTGTCCAGAGTCTTCCTTACCCTGGGTGGGTGGGTGGTTTTGGCAGGGGCAGGCTCCACAGTGCAGAGCAAGGGATTGAGGCATTTCTAAACAATCTCATCCATTTTTTTCCCAGAAACCTGGAGTGCAGTAGAAGGATGGGAGGTTCCTTCCTCCTCCCAGGGAGTCATCCAGGCATGGGGGGAGATAAAGACACTGGACACTTGCCCACCAAAACTGGACTTCACACGGTTTTGTGTGACACAGAAGCTGCACTAGCAGAGAAAGGACTGCTCTCTGTACACACTCCCTATCCGTATGGATTTCTTCCTTCTGAACAATGACAAATGACACACAATATTTTTGTCCATCAATACATCCTGAATATAAAGCGAATAATGAACAACACTGTGAGCATCAAAGACTAAATCCATAGCATTCAGAAAGCTGGTTGAGATTTAATATGAAAACACAGGTAAGAAACAGACAAGTGTTTTCCCTGCAAGGCAGCTGCATGTGCATGTTGGGCTGAAGCAGTGTCCTCACTTAAATTATTGTTGTCCCCAGAGGGTGCTTTGCAGGAGGGATGTAGCGTAGATCGCTGCCCAGACAGCTCAGCCCTGGTCCATTTGGAGGGGCTGTATTGCAAAGAAGCTCATGGGATAATCCCCTTTTTCTGATTCCCAGACCTGAACCTCCTGAGTCTGTGCTGGAGCAAGTCAATCTACCCATCTCCTACAGCAGGAAAACCCACCGCTGGGCTGGTCCAGCACCAAAGTCCATCTCAAGTGGATGATGGCTCCACCCTGAGGGCAGGCAGTTCATGGGCTCCCTCCTCACCCCAACAGGAGCCTCTGGGGAATGGGATCAGAGCATTTCAAGGCCATGAGGGAGCTGCAGCCTGGAGGGACTTTGGCAGAAGGGATGTCTCCAGATCTCCTTCCCCAAGGTAGACCACAAGTAGCGGAAGGGCTGAAGCAAAGAGCCCTTCTAAGGTGGATCATGACAACTGAAGGGTAAACTGAGGCATGATAAACTGACCCTTCGTCCTCTGTTGGGAAGCTGCATCCATCAGGACTGAAGCTTGCAGGTGCACATGCAGGTGGGAAGGTCTAGCCAGCAGCTAGTCCTGGGAGGCTGTGGTGGTTTTGTCATTTTTGATGATGTGAGAGAGGGAACCAGTGGTCTCCTTTGTCTTGGGGTAGTAGAGGGCAACCAGCCATATGAATATGAACACTCCTGCAAGGAAAGGAAGGCAGACACTCAGCAGCAGGAGATGGTAGGAAGTATCATGCAGGGAATCATAGAACCACCAGGTTGGAAAAGACCCATCGGATCATTGAGCCCAACCACTCCCATCAATCACTAAACCATGCCCCTCAGCACCTCATCCACTTGTCCTTTAAACACCTCCAGGGAAGGTGACTCAACCACCTTCCTGAGCTGCCTGTTCCAGTGGCCAGTGACCCTTTCTGTGAATTTTTTTTCCCTAATGTTCAACCTGAACCTCCCCTGGTGGAGTTTGAGGCCATTCCCTCTTGTTCTGTCCTAGAGACCCCAGCTCAAAGCCAGCTCTGACCTTGTAGAGAGTTGAGGATGGTGAAGAGGTAGATCACAGGTGCCGAGGAGGTGCCATAAATGAAGAATGCCAGAGCCCAGGTGGCTCCCAGCAGGGAGAAGAGCCCCACTGCCATCAGGGCCACCTTCCAGGCCTTGCGGTCCCCCTGCACAACCCCTGTGCCCTGCAGGTAGTAGCTCTTCTGGGCCACCACCCCAAAGACAGCCATGTTGAAGAGGAAGATGAGGCCAAAGTAGCTGCAATTGGTGATGTAGTGGACCAGAAGATATTTGGGAGTGATCCAGCACCTGAAAAGAGAAAACCACGGTGCCTCCAGTGGCTCTGCTAGCTCCGGCAGCACCGTTGTGAGCCTCCCCGGGGAAAAGTGCTTAGGGATGCAGGGACACCATTGTGCTGGTGGGGTTTTCCAAGGCAAGGGTGAAGCAGGGAGGACAGTAGTGTAGACCCACTGCCCTCGTGTTGTTAAGCTGGGACAGAGCCTGGGGAAGCTCCAGATGGACCTTGGATGTCCCTCCACGACCTAGAGTTCTTCGGGCATGACAATGAAGGCTGGGCAGGAAAGGTGGTGGTTACCAGAGCTGTAGAAAGCTGCTCTGTTGTAATCACAATTAGGGAAGTGGAACAGCAGCATAAACCCAAGCTGGATGGACCCCCCTCCCCGCTACTGTGATCTTGGGTTACCACTCCCCATGCCATAGGGGACACCGAAGCCCTGTGGGCACGCACAGGCGGGCTATGACCTGGTGGTCCACGGTCTGGATATTGTAATCTCCATAGCTGCCGATGACTCCTGCCACCCCCACCATGAGAGCAGGGAAGCCTGCAAGAACAAGAGACACCTGTGGAGGAGGCCAGGACAGCAAACAACAGGCAAGGTGGTGGGATTGCGTCTGCATGGCCCTGGACATGTTGACCTCTCAGAAGATGGAACTTCACGACACGCTGAGATTGCACAAGTGCCACGGGTACAATGATTGCTGCTGGAACATGACTGGATAGGTAAGGACAGAGCAGGGCAGCAGGGCTCAAGTTGTCCCCTAGCCTCTCTGAGGGATCATCTGCTCTGATGCCCCCCAAAAGTGCCCATGGAGGGCTGGCAACAGGGGAATGAAGACCCTGGTTGAGCAGAAGGCTGTTACCCAGTGGCGTGGAGGGTGCCTGGGGATGGCACCCTGAATTTGATGCACTGAGCCCTTATAAGAGACTCCCTGGCCCTGACCACAGCATTTGGAAGAGCTGTGGGCAGGACAGGGGCTTTCTCACTCTCTGCGCATCACAGCATCACAGTATTCCCCCTCTGCTTGTAACTGATTGTCCTCCTCTACCCCAGCTCCCGCTGGTGGTGCTCACCCCAGCCGACCAGGCACAACTTCATCAGGTAGTGGTGGATGTAGGTGCCGAGGACCTTGACAAAGAGGAGGTAGAGGTGACAGCCCTCCAGTGCCATCCAGGTGAAGCAGCAGAGCAGGCAGTAGTGGGTGAAACCCCCCAGGACCTTGCAAGTCCTTGGCTGGGTCCCACCAGAGATTCCACTGTTGAGCAGGAAAGCCACATTGAGGAGGAGCAGGCTCCCTATGAGGTTCATATGCAGACCCAGGTTGGTGCGAAGGGTCTCCTCAGACCTGAACCTGCACCTGAGCATCCCCAGAGAAAGCAGAAAAGTTGGGGGTCACAGCTGAGCAGGACCACGTGCTGCATTGAAGCAGATTCAAGCAGAGGCACTGGGATTGCCCCACCTCTCTCCCAGCCTGACAAGTCCCCAGGGAACTGCTGGTACATCCTACCTTAAGAAGATGCAGAAGGCAATGGTGAAAACTGAGAAAGCCACGGCTACAGCACAGCCAGCAGTGGCAACAGCCATCAGGGCTTGTGCCAGGGACTCATCCAGAGTTGGGTTCTGCTGAACATGTGCATGTTGGGTTAGACAGGCTTTGGACCAACCTAGAAAACCCAACTGCAGCTACCAGTGCCACAGGGCTGATAACCCTGGTGGGCTGCACCCGGGAACTTGTGCAAGCCCCTGGTCTGTCCCTCTAGAAGGTCTTTGGCAGGAGCAGGCCAGCCATAGCTCAGACGAGATGCTTCCTTGGGGTGGGGTGAGGGATGAGTGAAGGCTATGGGGGACCACCACGAGAACCCTTGTGGGAGCTTCCATCAGGAAATGGGACCCTTAGCCTTGCTTGGTCCGGAGCCTGCACTAGGCTGCTCTCCTCCTGAGCCGGGGCTGGGCTTGTTTTTGGGACCTGGGCTTGCCTGGGAGCAGCCATAACTGTCTCTCTGCAGCTACTGGTAACACTCAAGGGGCCACCAAGTTAGGAGTTATGACAGGCAATGCAGCCAGGGTACGAGCAGGAGCTGTGGGGAGTGGGATTGTCACCAGGAGAAGGGTGAAGAAGGTGAGATGATTGCAGGAGCAGATTGTCCTGTTGTCCCCAGACTGTGTGACACATCCGCTGCTGCTCCAGCCTCCTGCCTGCCCTGCAACAGGTATGGGGTGATGGCCGTGAGCACCAGGCACAGCATCTGCCCCTGCCCTCCACACAGGCCCACCAAGGACCACACCTTTGCTGGGGTCCCAGAAGACACACTGCGGGGTGATGCCCTGCAAGAGGGGAGAGCAGCATCAGTAGGCATCTTGGTGAGGAGCACTGGATGCGAGATGAAGGGATGACAGGCCTTACATAGGGCAGCTGCCTGTGGGTAAAGGTGAGCTTCATGGGGTCCTGAAGCCCGGAGATGCTCGTGTCTCCCACCGTGATGCCCACCACAGTGTTATCCAGGACCTGTCCCATCTGGTTGACCTCCTGTGGGAGGCAAGGCTGACTGATCCCAGCTGGCAGGTAGTGAGTGCTGGCAGCTGGAGGGATGCTGACAATGTCAGCTCATACCTCAAACATGCCAAGCTGCTGGATGTTGAGAACTGTCACCACCACACGTGCTGTCCAGCTGCTCAGGGAGTGGAATATCTCCTTGGGCAGCTGAATTTTGCCTGTTTCCCCCTTCTCTGTCATGTTCAGCAACCTGGGACCCTGCAGCAGAGAACAGCGTCAGCAAACAGTCCCCCCACCAATGCCACCTCTCTGCTTGAGATCCACCTTGCTCCAGTCACAAATTCAGCTCTACCCAAAGTGAGTTTTGTTCACCAACATCAGCAGAAGGCCCAAGGGCAGAAGGGACATACCTCATCCCAGCACCCAGCAGTGAAGGGGCAGATATGGAAGCAGCTCCCAGGAGAGTTCCAACCCACCTTCACCCCATGGAACACGGTCCCCTGGGACAACCAGAGAGTGAAAGAGACTGGGGATAGGCAGAGAGATATAAGGTCCCATATGTTGTTTCATAGAAACATAGAATCACCAGGTTGGAAAAGACCCACTGGATCATTGAGTCCAACCATTCCTATCAAACACTAAACCATTGTTTACCTAAACGCTAAACCATTGTTTGTCTTCCTCCTCCTCTGACCACTCTACCTGCTGCTGGGACAGTCCCTTTGGGAGGGCTCTTCCCTCACAAACATGATTTCATCTGACTCCTTGCCAAGGGATGCTAAATTTGATGTGGGTCTGTCAGGCAGCCATGGAGTAGGGTGGAGGAAGAGCATGGCACGGTAAGCCAAGCCTCAGGGAGTGCTCGGGAGGACTTTCTGAGCAAGGGAGCGGAATACATCTCACCTCCATAGGGGAAAAGGTGATGAGGACATCATGGCTGACAGCCCTGCTGACATTCAGGAGTAGCACCTTCAGCCCAGCCAGCCCACTATGCACTGGCCCCACCGACTGCAGCAGCCTGCAAGGCACGAGGGCTGTGGGACTGGGAAATATGGGAGGGCTAAGCCCCCACACCCCACCATGGCCACCTCTGCACACTACCTGAGCCAGCGCTCCCGCAGACAGGCACAAGCAGAGCTGCCGTCGTGCTTCAGCTCTGGGCAGTGGCGGGGCAAGTTGAGGTTGGGGATCCCATTGCCCATCTCTTCCGTCCCCACCGTCATGTTGCAGCACAAGTGGTGCCTGTCACCTCGCTCCAGGGCTGGGGAAGAGGGCAGCAGGCTGACCACAGGGTGCCGTGGTACTGGGTGGGCACTGGGGCTGAGGGCAGGGATGGAGGGGGCACTCACCGGCACAGCTCTCCTGTCCCCTGGCAGAGTCTGGAAGAACATGTGGGGAAATGGAAAACCCCAAGATGTAGGGTCAGCCCTTCCCCTATCCACAGTATCTGGCAGCTACCAGGTTCAAGAAGGAGCAATCCTACAGTTACATGGGCTTCAAAAAGCAACTGTGCAGCCATGAGAGCTGGTGAAGGCAAAGCCATCATGCCTGCATTGACATGTCACCACCTCCAGCCCCCCACGCTCTGAAGTGACCCTGGGCTGCTGCTCCAGTGTTTTAAAATAGCCCCCAGCAGGAACTGCCCTCCCCAAGTCAACTCACCTGGATATATTTTGGAGTGAAACCCCGCCACAGTCTTTAGGTCAACATTTTCCCATGGGAAAGCCTTCCCCCTTGAGCCCATGCACCCCGCCACACTAGGAGTGCCTGTCTTGCCCTCACTCACCACTTACCAGGCAGCACCAGGAGCAGCAGCACAGCACCCAGGAGCAGGTTCATGGTGCTTTGCGGTGTCTCCCTTAACAGCCCTGGCTGTCCCAATGGTGTCTGCTCCTCCCTGAGCTCTCTCGGAGCACGCAGCTGTTCCTGAGGTAGCAGCTCATTTCCCTTCTGCAAACGCCTCACACCTTCCTGTGGGTTGGCAGGACCTTCTGCCACAGCTCGCAGTAACAGCAATAACCGTCAGAGCCGTGTCGTTTCCCCCTTGGTCACTTCCCCCATATGACTTGGGGCTTTTTCCTTTCCCTTTCTGCTCCTCACGCTGACAAATCCTTGGTCGATGGCCCCCATTGGCCCAGTAATGTGTTGGAGCATCCCTCTCCCAAACCGAGCATGTCACCGAGCAGTGCTGCAAGCCACCAGGGAGGAAACATCCCCTTTCCAGGAAGGTTCCTCTGGCCCAGCTGGGAGGTGGGAGGGAGGGGATGAGCTGCAATCGGAGCATTGTCCAGAAGGGGAACTGGTGGGATGGGAGATGCAGTCCTTGCAAGTGGCACAGCCAGGAAAGCCATGCTCTGCCTGGCTCCACAGCCACCAAAGGGGGCAACTCCCATCCTGCAAAGTCTCTCTCTCTGGATTCCTGTTCTCCGTTGGCCTCCTCCTTTGCTATGTACTGAGACTGAAGCAGTTTCCCAAGCCATGGCATCTCCTCCCATCACTCTGACCCCTAGGCAGCAAGCTGCCAGTGCTCTGCCAAGAGCAAAATCCTACGAGATGAAACACCAAGTCCTGTCCATGGAAGCGACAACCCCAGCTGAGAGATGAACCCCATCAGAGCTTGCCAGCATGCCCAGAAGAGAGACTCCAGTGAGCCACATTCCGAGCAGGAACAACTTTAATCGGCACAAGTCTGGTGTGCGGGTGCGCTCATTAAACTTCTACACTATCCAAAAATATACATCGACAAAATAACAAAAATAGATAATTTCAGCTGCTAGAGGGTGTTGTGGCGGCAGTTATTCTGTCTTCACTGGGGAAGGACTCTCTCAGTGACCACCAGCATGGGCTGAAGATGAGGCCTTTCCCACCCATCATCCCTGGCCGAACGGCACGGCAGGGGATATCTGGAGGCACCAGGGAACCTGTCCCAGCCACTTCTTCTTCCTGCAGCTTCCACTGCCCTCCCTACTTTCCCAAGGATGCCGAGCCAAAGGATGCGCCGCTGCCCAGCAGGACATGGTGGGGTGGGAAAACTGGGGACGGGGCTGGCAGAGGTGAGAAGCGAGGGGCAGTTGGCTCCTCTGCAGGTCCATGGGCTCCTAGCAGCCCTACAAGGTGTGTACAGTAGCAAAGCGTAGGACATCAGTCCTTCCCGCAGGCATCCTCGGTACAGGGAACCCTGGCACAGTGTGGCGCAGTGACCATGGGGCTCAGCCAAGGTGGCTCTCTCTGCTGTTGGGTTGCAGTTTGACGCTGTCAGAGCTGCTCTGTGTGTCAGGGGCCTTCCTTGCCTGCAGCACCATGGTCCAGTACCAGAGAAAGATGAGGAAACCTGGAAGGGAGGAAGGGAGGGTGGGTGAACCCCTTCAAGCAGTAGCCGAGAGTCAGCCAGCCAGCCTGCCAGGGGCAGCTCCTCTCATACCGCACCACCAACAGCCCATGAAAGCTTCAGAGCCCTTTGGAGGAGCCCTGCATCCCAGGCTCACCTTGGAGGGAGTTGATGATGGTGAAGAGGTAGAGGGAGACAAGGCGGAAGATGCCAGAAGTGAAGGAGAAGAACACCAGTGCCCAGGGGATGCCCAGCAGGATGCTCAGCCCAAGGAGGGCCAGGACGTGCTTGAGTTTGTGGCCTTTCTTGTTCTGCCGGACGATCTCCCGGACCATAGCCCCCAGCATGACTGAGTTAAAGAGGAACACCAGGCTAAAGAAACCCAGGTTCACAACATTATGGATGAGTGGGCTCGTGATCCAGCATCTAGAGGGAGGAGAAAGGGCAGAAGGTTATGCTGCGTCATTCCATGGGGACACAAGTTGGACAAGTTCCAGGAAGCACAAAAGTGTAGCACAAACCCAGCTCCCAGCTTAATTAAATAGGAAGGGGGAATCCACTACCAGCACCTTGCACAAAGCCCGAGAAAAGCCACGGGTGGGCTAAGGAAAGTCCGTAGGACATGGTTTAGCCAGTTGACATCTAAGTTGAGAGGACCAGGTAACCCATTTGCCAAGACTTACATAGTTGCAGTGGTGGATTTGCCACCAACAGATTCATAGATGGGAATGGAGAAGGGGCCGTAGTTCGTCCAGCTAGCCAGGAAGATCAGTGTCACGCAGAAGAAGGGGATTCCTGGGTGGCAAGAACAGAGAGAAATAGCTGCTATAGTCCGTGGCCCTCGGACCTTCTGGAAGGACTTGTTGCCCCTTTCTCCCCATATAAAGACCAATGCGCCCCCTCCCAAGGGCAACTAAGGATAGAGCACACGGCAAGGACGCCTGGTGTAAGCCACAGCCCAGGACCAAGAAGTGCTGCACCAACCGCAGCCAGAGGTTTCTGAGGGCTGTGGAATTTTAGGCCACAAAAGATCAGGAGAGATCTTCCTACCACAGCCTCCTTCCTAAAGCACGGCAGAGATGCAGGGGTGCTTCCTGCACCAAACACACCTCTCTGGGTTGTCTTGTGTGTTTCTTCCAGAAAGAGAGGGTCCCACCTGTAAGCAGAGGTTCTCCCCTGCACCCCTTGCTGGATGACTCCCCAGGTGACCCACCCTTGCTCTAGCACCAGCTTCTGCTCTCAGCCATCTGTACTCCTTCTCCACCAAGTCTCTCAATAGAAATACCCCTCTGCTTTCAGACATCTGCTGTCTGCAGCTACATCTCCATCCCCATCCAGACATCATAAATGGTGGGAAAAACCTACCCAGCTGCCCCTCCACCCCACAGCCTGTGCCCTCAGGACACTCCTCGTACTCACCCCAACCCACTAGACAGAGCTTGAGGAGGAAGTGGTCATGGTAGGCGTTGAAGACTTCAATCACAAGCCTGTAGAGGTTGTAGCCCTCGATGCCCATCCAGGCGAGACAGCTCAGTAGGGAGAAATGCAGGAACAACCCCCCAGCTCTGCAGATTGCTTCGCTGCTGGAAGCCAAGTGCTCAGAGATGAGGAAGGTCATATCCAGGAGAAAGATGGCACCCAGCAGGTTCATATGGATTTGCATGCTCATGATCTGGTCTCGCTGCTTGCTTCTGGAGAATCAAGGAGGACAGAACTCATCACCATGCCTGAACAGCATCCTTTGTGCCCCACAACATCTCACAGCTCTGGGACAACCAGCCCCAGCCCGAAAACCCAGGAGACCCCTCTGGTGGTGTCTGGGGCTGAGAGCCTAACTCCACGGGTGGGACCACCTGTTACGTGTGCAAATTTAAGTCCCCTGCAGCTGACCCTGTATTTCAAGTCTAAGCCATAGTGGGTAGATAGCAACATCATTTCAGCTCTGAATCATCTGCATAAGATAGGTGACATGACAGAAGACCCTCTTGTTCCTCATCAGTTCCTTGAAAAGATCTTTGCAGGCTTCTGCTTGCTCAATCCATAGCAATCCATAGCCAAGTTGATTTTCCAAAATCATTGAAAACAGACTGTGTTTTTGAGCATCGTGCAGGAGACCTGACCATTGGGGTGGTTTCTGGAGGTAAGAACTCTGCTTCTAGCCAGGCCACCAGCCGCATTTGGAGAGCTTGTGCCCACCCAGGTGTAGTGGCAATGGGCAGGATGCAGACATGGGGTGAACTGCCAGACTGTACCTGAAGTAGAGGAATAAGATGGTGCAAACGGAGGCCAAAGCTGAGATCAGGCAGCCGACGTAGGTTATGATACTCAGGTAATCCCTGTGTACGTAGGTGATGTCTGGGGAGGATACCTGAGGAGGAACAAGAGAAGGTGAGGAAGAGCAGCTAGTGGGAACAATATAGAGAGCTGTGGGAAGGAGCTAAATACCATCAGCACAGCAAAGTAGGTGAGGTGGTTGCATCTGCAGTCCGTCTGGCTGCCCCTCGTCACTGTGGTACAACCGTAGCTGTCCCAGCTCCCAGAGCTGGCTGTGCAAGGTAAAGAGAGAGCATCTGGTGAGCAGTAGGAACATCTCCTTTGAGCCTGTGGATCTTCAAGGCAACATGTCCATGGCAGGGGGGAGGACAGAAGCAGGAGTCCCAAGCTAAGCACATACACTCAGATAGCACCCTCAGCATCAGGACCCATACCTCAAGAGAAAGCTCTTGAGTTAGCTATGGAGGTGAAAACCTGAAATCAACCCCATGGGAAAGCTCTGTGGAGCTGTAGCAAGGAAGGGAGGTGAGGGAATTTTACTCCTACCAGCAAGGCTGTGGTACCCTGCAAAAGGAGCAAAGGTAGCACCTGGCTTCACACTCAAATGCAGGATCACTCACCGGTGGTGTCCTCCTGCCAGAAGACACACAGTGGCGTCATGTTCCTCTGCAATGACAAAAACACAGCCTTGATCAGGATATAGCTGTGTATTTGTTGCCCAACCAATACATTTGATAGGGAAGAAGATAGGAGAGAAGGTGAGACAGTCTCAGGAGACAAACCATTCCATCCCATGTGAGTAGGCTCCAGACAGCTCTTGGCAGCTCATGGAGCAAATAATTCCTCCCAGGGCCCCTTTTTCAAACAAGGGGTTCAGCTTTGAGCTGGCACTTGACTATGAATAAGCCAAGGGACTGTTAACTCAGTGTCCCCCAAAGTGTCCCCCTTGAGATTGTGCTGAAGGTGACACATCTGCAAAGCTGCATCTTCTGGACAGGCACAGTCAGCACCACCACCAGTGCCCACAGTGAAGCCATGATCATGATACGGTCCTAGAAGACACAGCAGACCCTGCACAAGCAGTCCAATGACATGGGCTTGCTGCATCGTCACCACTCTCTAAGCCGGCAGAGCCTGAGACCTCCTTGCCCCTTCGTTGCTGATGAAATCAGGTTCAACGGGGCTGTTTCCCCACCTACCGGCAGCTGGTTGTGGAAGAAAGTGAGTACCACTGGATCAGAGAGGTTGGCTACCACCATGTCCACCAGGGAGATGCCGACTACCTTGTCACCTAGGACGTGGCTTCTGTTTTCATCCTGTTGGAGAAGAAGAAGCGGTGATAGCAGCATGGGAAGAGAGAGCTGCTGAGCACAAAGCTGATGAGAGTCCCCAAGAAGGAGGTACCATGTCTTTCCCCATTGAGCCTCTAGCTCATCTTTGAAGCATCTTCTCCAAGTGACCACTGGCATTCCGGTCTGGGTGGTATCCCTGCTGCCCCGTACCCCCGGAGCCCCCAGCATGGTAGGGACCTCCCACGCCATGGGCACAGGTGTTACCTGGAACATGGTCTGGCTGTTGACATCCACGAGGAGCACCCTGTGCTCTACCACTTCCTCCTTCTCCTTCACCAGCGTGAACAGGCTGCGTGGCAGGTCCACTGCAAACCCATGGACCTCTCTGCCCTCCTGCAAGAAAAGACTCATCAGGAGAGACATTGGGACAGGATGCCAGTGGGCCAAGATCACCACAGAAGGCTGCCCAAGACACACCTCTCTTTGGGAAGCAAAGGCCAGGTGCTGAGGAGCCTGTGTGGGCTGGACCCTCAGAACAGTCGCCTGCACGGTGGCCTTCCCGAAGGTCTGGTTCTGCCCTTCAAACTCCACTTGGGCCAGCATCTTCTCCAGCTTCCCAAGTTCACTGTCAAGCAAAGGGTGCGGTGAGAAGGATGCAGCAAGCACCACAGCAGCAGTGAAAGAAACAGCACAGGCTGGGAACTCACCGCCGAAGCATCTGCTGCTCCGTGGCATCTGCAGCCGGTGCCAGGGGCTGGGCAATGAGGCTGTCTAAGGCATTGAGATGCTTCTCCACATCTCGCTCCCAGATGGTCACGCTCTCTGACAGGCACATGAAAGGAAATACCATGAGGTGCATGGGCAGAGCTGGCTCCTAAACCAACCGGGCATAGCCCTGGTGGGAGCGGAAAGCAGAGGGCTTCAAGGTGGCCCCAAGCCCAGGAAACTGATGGAGACCCCAGCCTAGAGGGCTCTTCCTGCCACCCAGAACTCAGCTCCCAGTGAAGCCATCAGGACTAGGCTGGCTAGGAGCCTAGTAGTGCAGATGGGACCCCTGGAGACCTCTGCAAAACCCATGATTTCCCAGGATTTTAGCAGACAAAGCACTTCTAAAAATCTCCATCTTTAGGGAGCCTAGGCACTGAGCCTGCCTCTGGGCTGCTTCAAGCAAACCTCTGTCCCCTTCCATCACTCATCAGCTGTCTTCACATCATCACACTACTCTAGGACACCACCAATGCTCTGCTGAGGGCTAGAACCAGCTGGGGATAGAAAAAACCCTTCATTTCACTAAAATAATTGCCTTGAAGAGGGAAGGAGTATTCAGATGTGCTGGCAAGGGAGGTGTTCTTCCCGCCCTTTAGGATGTAGGACACGTTGAAGATGGAAGTGCTGGTTCTTTCGGTCTTCTGCCTCTCCTTCCCCTGGGCAATGCTGTTGGACGGGTCCTGCCCCAGGAGGAAGCTCTGCTTCCCATACACCAGCTTCAGGGTCCTGTTGGACTTGAACCAGTAGATGCAGAATCGGTACCTGCCCAAAGTGGGGGGCAAGCTGTACTCGTAGTAAGAGTTCGGTAAAAAGGGAGTTTTTATTATCAGCGCTTGGGCGGTGTTCTTGATGGAGATGTTGGCTGGTCTGTGCTCATAGATGATGGAGCTGTTCTGGGTCTGGTTTCGGTCACCACAGAAGCGGAAGTCCTCTTTGTGGTGGCCACCAGCTCCCACCCCTGCATTGCACAAGTGAACAGAGACACCAGTTCAGCCAGAGGAGCCAAACCCCTGCAAACATTGCACCCCCGTGGCAACCACCATACATGGCACACCAGACACCCCAACTCCACCCAAGATGGGCTGCACAGCATCGTCCACCTCCCCAGCATCCCCACAGCCACGCTGGGAGGGTGTGCCAGGAAGCCAAGGCAGGAATTTCCACCTTATGCTGCCACCCTCTTTCAGGTGCCACCATCCACATGGGTAGAGACCAACTGAGGCGCTCTCCATCCCCAAAAGAGACAGAAGGAGAGCATCCCCTTTCTCTGGAAAGGATCCATCCAGCCCCAGAGAACCCACCAGAGGCACATTAGCCTACAAGATATTCCATCTCTGTGGAAGAAACGGCTGCAAATGCCCCTTGGTGCCCCCAGACAATTTTGGGGGGCTGACAATTACTTCCAGCAGCCCAAACCCATCCCGCTGGCATGGGTGGGGGCACAGGTGTGGCAGTTTACCTTGGAGGGGGGAGAGAAGGAGCAGAAGGAGGACCTTCATCCGAGGCAGCTCTCTGCTTTGACTTGGCCTCCAAGGTGAAAGCAGAGCCTGGAAGGATACAAAGGAAAGGGGTCGCGTGAGCATTTGGGTATCACCCAGACCATGGGGTCAAGGGATGGAGAACAAGGTCAGTGGGACACCAGCCATCATCACGACCAGCAATCTGGTGCCTCTGCCACCAGGAGGAGCCACGAGCACCAGGCTTCCACCCAGCTGTGGGGGCCGGGGGGGACACCAGCCGGGTCCCAGGGCTCCTGGCATGGAGAGGGTGCCCCACCGGCCTGGCACAGGCAACAGTCACCAACGATTCAGCACAGGAGGCGTCCTCCCTTCCGTTCCCTGCTTCACATCTCTGTTCTGGCCTTGGCTTCTTATCGCAAGTGATAGGAACAGAAGGAAACGGCAGTTTCCTAATTCAGCAGCCCTAAAATTATTTTCTCGGGTGCTTTCAGCTCCTTCAGATTAGCTGGGAGCTGGGCAATGTGCAAACCACTCCATCACTTCAGCCTGGCAGAAGCAGGATCTCCCAGGCTCATGCCAGCAACGCCGATGCAGCAACCACAGCTGCCAAAACCACTGCAACGTCCTCTGTGTCCCCATTCCCCCTGTCTTCATCCATCGCTCTGCTCCACCACTCTTTTCTTTGCCTTTACATGCTGACAGGCTCCTGCGACCTGCACCCAGGTCAGCGCTGAGCACCCTAGGGTGCAGCTGCTCCCACACGCTTTAACCAGCCACAGCCTTCACACCCACAGACCTTCCCATCACGTTTTCTGCCTTCACCATGCCACAAACTGCACCTCCAGCACTGCTGCGACGCACTCAGTTTCACAGCTTCACCTCCTCCTCACCCTGTTGTCACCCCATGATGGGTCAGGGCTGCTGGGACTCATCCTGCCAGGCTCTGACAACCAGTTCAAGCCCCTCAGGGTGGGACAGCACTGACCAAACACTTGCCAACACCCACAGCCAAGCCAGCACTCAGGTTGCCACCAACACTGCATCAAAGCATTTTCTTCAAAACCCACCGAGCAGTAAAATCCTATTTGCTGTGGGCTCGTCACAGCCAGGGCATCCATCAGCATCACCTGCAAAGGCTCCTGAGCTTTCCCAGGTACCCAAGGGTCTCCAGATGCAAAGGATGGGGGCAAAGTCCCTTCCAACCCAAATTATTCCATGATTCTATGATAATCTTCCTTATGAGAGCTGTTCTGAGTGAAAAAAACCACCCTCTGGTTGCACTCAAACATCATAAAAGCTCTCAGTTCCTGAAACCACTGTTCACGTTTAATAATTACTCATCGTTTTTCATATAAAAATGGTTGGACTCGATGATCCAGTGGGTCTTTTTCAACCTGGTGATTCTATGATTCTATGAAAACACCTGCTTGAAACCTCAGTGTCCTTGTTAGCAAGTTTCTCCCACCAACATGGACTTCTGGAGGTCTCTGGCCAGCACAGATCCAGAGCACATCCGCGTCACTGTGGTCACAGCCTGCTTGCCGTCCCTCCCCGTCTGCTTCTTGCAGCAGTTTATCACCAGAAGACGGGACTTCAGGTTGTTAATTAACCTGTTGCCATGGATATAATAGACTGTGGTGCTAACGAGCTTCCCCGGTGTGTGCTGGGAAGGTACAACTTGGCAGCTGTATCTGGGTGTAGATGGGGCTGGCAGCCTGGTGCCTTGCTGGACGCTTGGGAATCACACACATGTATCCAAAAAAGGATGGATCTAGGGCAGCACAATGCCAGCAGCAGTGGGAAATACCTGGATCACTTAAAAGCAACAGAGAGGCACATGAATTCCAACCATGACATGAGGGCACAGAGCTGGCACGCCAGGCAATCATCCCCTCCAGATGGGAAAGGCTAAAGCCCAACAATGTTTCAGCTCATCCCACCGGGCTGGCTCCGTTGGGATTTTATTGGCATGGTCGGAGGACAGGATCAGCCCCTTTCAGCCGTTACTCAACTGGGACCAGAAATGCCTGTGGGGATGTGGGTGGGGGAGCTGGTATTTCCCCTCCAATCCCAATAAGGTCCTGATCGCCCCAACACTCACTGCCGTTTCCTGAGCCAAACAATAGCACGAGAAAAAACCCCGAAAAACGTTTCACAGTGGGAATACACGGTTCCCATCTGTGCTGAGGAAAAGCTGCATTGGAGGGAGCTGGACATGCTGTGCCCGTGCCGCAGCTGGATCCTGCCCCATCATCTTCCCATCACTGGGCAGCAGCAGGAAGGCACAGCATCACCTGAGGGCAGCGATGTCACACGTCCCCACTGCCATCGGGGTATAACAGTGTCACCCATCTTCAAAACCCCTGTGCTACTGCAGCGGTCGAGCTGAAGCTCCCTTCAGCACCAAGCTGACCTCTTCATCACCATCTCCGGAGCAGTCCCAGACAGATCTGGGGTACTCAGCTCCTCCAAACCCAATAAAGCATAGGAAAACTCCTGGTTTGGTCCCCAAATCAGCCAGATCAAGTAAAAAGAGGTGGCAGACTGCCTTGTTACTGGCAGAGAGAAAGGCACAGCCCTAGGCACCATATTGTGTCCTCCCATCTCCATTAGAAGAACACGCCAGACTTTGAAAGAAAAGCCTTGGCAAGGAATAACACAGTGACCTCTAAACCAGGAGGCAGACAGGAAACAAAAATTAAAAACCCATTAAAAAAAAAAAAAAAGCACCTGGTATTTACTACCACCTCACTGCTCACCTTACTGCTCTCTGGGTGACTTGGCAGCAGGTATTTCAGCTTCTGGAGTTAGTACATGGCTTTTGGACATGACGTTTTTCCCGAGAAGGGAAGATGCTGTGACACATCAAACAAACACCGGATACAGTGAGATCCAGGGGCTTTTATCTCAGTTTTCCTTCCAGGTCCATTAGGAAAATACGCCAACACTCTGTTCCTCAAGATGCTAATGAGCCTACAGCTTGTCATCCGCAGCCAAGCAAGGTCTCAGGAAATGGACAGGGAAACTGAGGCACAGAGAGGGAAACCAGGACAGGCTCCATGAGATGCAGAACAGATTTGCACAACCAGCCCCCATCATACAGACCATGGACGATGTGCGCTGCGGCTGGAGCTGCCCAAGTCGGTGGGGACGCCCCCGCAAAGGAGATGCCCCAGCCCCTGGGTGCTTGATAAAGTGCCCTTGTCCTTGGCCAGCGGTCCGTGCACACAGGGGCCAGTCTGTCCATTATTCACGGCATCGGCATGCGAGGCTTTCCCGTCACTGGTGGGTGGTAGGGTCCAACCCGGTGCACTTGTTAATGTCCAAGGAGCTGAGCAGCAGCTGTGCTGTGCTGGCAGCACCAAGCCTGGGCCACAGGATGGGGGCAGCGGTTCAGTTTTCCTAGTGATTTGGATTTTCCCAGGCCACAGGGTTGCATAAAGCACCAAACACCCAGGAGCTGAGTGTTGTTGGCAAGTGTTGAGCAACGAAGCTGGGGAAGGGGATGGAGAACAAGTCTTACAAGGAGTGACTGAGAGAGCTGGGGGTGTTTAGCCTGGAGAAGAGGAGGCTGAGAGGAGACCTCAGTGCTCTCTACAACTACCTGAAAGGAGGTTGTGGAGAGGAGGGAGCTGGGCTCTTCTCCCAAGTGACAGGGGACAGGACGAGAGGGATTCAACCTGGTGATTCTATGATTCTATGAAAACCAGACCTGATAAAGATTCCCATGGGAGCAGCACAGCTCCCTGCCAGACCTGCCCTTTGCCAGTTGCTGGCAACCATCCCTTCCTGAGCAGGCGTGGGGAGAGCCAAGGGGAGGCTGGCACGGGCAGACCGCCGATGTCTGAGGCTCTTGAGACGGGGAATTTGCATCAAGCTGAGTCTTAACCTTCAAAACTTAAAATTTCTATTGCCTACAAAATACCAAAGACACGAATATTGCAGCCAACTAAAGCAGCGCCTCCTCCAGTACCCGGGCAACAGGGCACCCTGCTCAGCAGCACACAAATCCCTGCAGGCTCTGCAAATGATCCATGGGCAACCAGGTACACCTGCGGCAAATTTAAGTCTGCCATGAAATGGGAAGGAAGCGGTACAGGTTGTCTTCCCACCACACCCCAAGCCGCATCACCAGCCTTGGGGGGTAGAGGCAGACACCTTATGTCAAGCTCCCACTACTCAGCACTCTGCGGGATTAACCCCTTGGCTTCCTCCTGCAGGTTGGTGTGTACCTTCTCTTCACCCAAACCACCCCTTCTAGTTCTAAATGGCTTCCAAAACACCCTGTCTCCTCCCAGGTCCCTGTCACCTGCCGTGGGTGCCGAGGGAGGGAGGTGAGGAGCGGTGTGAGACGTCCCAGGATGACCCCAAATCAGGCTCCCAGGCATTTGGCAGGGAAAGCAGCCAACCTGGAGCCCAGTGAAGGTGAATCTGATCCGGGCAGGCTTGTCTAGCTGCAGCAAAGCCAAGTACAGCCAGAGCAAAGACTGCAGCACTCAAAGAGTCAGGTAAGAGTCCATAAGACCCCTAGGATCCCTGCCAAACCCCAGCTGTCAGGGAGCTGATGGGAAAGGAGTTGGCGTGTCGGAGCCCTCCCAAAAAGCAGGCGCCAGCAAGCTGCTGCCCAGCTGGTGCCACGGGGACCCTGGCAGCCACCATTGTTTGGAAACACCCACAGCACCAACATCCCTCCGACACCCACAGGTGCCACCGCAAGGTGCAGAGACGACCAGGGCTGTGGGTCCCCGTCCCAGCAGCGCGCAGCTGCCGGCAAACCTGTTGTTCTGTGAATAGCAGCCCCGGGACCACAGGATTAAGAGCTGGACTGCAACCAAGCCTGCAGCATTTTTAGGCCTTGGCTTAATTCATGTGGGAGCTGCAAACCCAGAAAGGAGCATGGCAAAACCCACCGTGGCTGCAGTCCCAGCTTAAAGGATTTGACGCCCCCATCTCCGAACTTGGCTCCTCGCTGGCTCTGAAGTCAAAGTTACTGCGGCCCTCAGACCGTGAAACAAGCTTTGGCTGCCTTCCCTCCTCAAGAACCCCTTGCACTTGTTGCCAGGAGGTTATTCCAGGAGACTTAATTTCATTTCTACCAGCTGGCCTCACTGGGTTTTACTGGTACCTTTGGAGGGGCAGCTCAGGAACACCCCGAGCATCCCTGCATCCCGCATCAGCGTGCTGGGACCAGCAGCAGCAAGCTGGGAGGTTGCAGGAGGAATCCCCCTCCACCTCCAAAAGGCATTTTAGGGGAGGGAAATCATCCTGTCGAGACATGCCGGCGATCCCACGGGAATGCTGAGCTCTCTGCTAAGGGGAGGAGGAGGAGGAATGGGGTGTGCTGGCGGGTCCCCCAGGGTGGGAAGCAGCGAGGGCTCCGCGGGGCTGCCAGCAGCAGCCAGGAACAGCGGGTCGCGGGGGGAGAGACCCCTAGATAGAGGCGTCGCACCCACCTCTCGGGCTCAGGGGGTTAAAACGTCCCCGCCGGAGCAGGGGGCACCCCGAATCCCCCACGCGGCACCTCGTGCCGCGTGGGGGATTCGGGGTGCCCCCTGCTCCGGGGCACCGAACACCTGCTCTGCCCGCACCAGGACCCGCAGCATCCTCTCCCGGTACGCCCAGCAACGGCAGCGCCCCTCCCCGTGGCCTCTGGGACCCCCCCCCGAAAAGCAAACACGGGGCTCCCTGCTCCCCCCCGCCCTCGGTACCTGTGCCCGACTCGGGCTGGGCGAGCCGTCCCGGCTCCGTTCGCCTCCGCTCCTTCTCGGCTCGGTGGGACCGACGGCCCCGCCCCGTTCCCCCCGGGGCAGGCGGTGACTCAGCGGGGGCGGGACCGGCACGAGTCGCTCCGCACCGACCCCTCCGAGACCCCCCGGGGAGCGCTGCGGGGAGCGGCCAGACCTGGGTCACGGCACCTGCCCGGCTCGGTTCGGCTCGACTGTGCTCGGCACCGCTCGGTTCGGCTCGGTTCAGCTCGGCTCAGCTCAGCACAGCTCGGTTCGGCTCAGCTCAACACAGCCTGATTCAACTCGGCTCAGCTCAGCTCAGCTCGGCTCAGCTCAGCACTGCTCAGTCCAGCTCAGCACAGCTCGGTTCGGCTCGGTTCAGCTCAGTTCGGCTCAGCACAGCTCGATTCAGCTCAACACAGCTCGATTCAGCTCGGCTCGGCTCAGCACAGCTCTGTTCGGCTTGACTCAGCTCAGCACAGCTCAGTCCAGCTCAGCACCACTCAGCTCGGCACAGCTCGGTTTGGCTCAGCACAGTTCGATTCAGCTCGGCTCAGCTCAACACAGCCCGGTTCAGCTCAGCACTGCTCAGTCCAGCTCAGCACAGCTCAGTCCAGCTCAGCACCACTCAGTTCGGCTCAGCTCAGTTCAACACAGCTCGGTTCAGCTCAGCACTGCTCAGTCCAGCTCAGCACAGCTCTGTCCGGCTCAGCTCAGCTCGGCACAGCTCAGCTCGGCTCAGCACAGCTCAGTCCGGCTCAGCTCAGCTCGGCACAGCTCAGCTCGGCTCAGCACAGCTCAGTCCAGCTCAACACAGCTCAGCTCGGCTCAGCACAGCTCGGTTCAGCTCAGCTCAGCACCACTCAGTTCGGCTCAGCACAGCTCGATTCAGCTCGGCTCAGCTCAAAACAGCTCAGCTCAGCACAGCTCAGTCCAGCTCAGCACAGCTGTGTCCGGCTCAGCTCAGCTCAGCACCACTCAGTTCAGCTCAGCACAGCTCAGCTCAGCTCAGCTCAGCTCAGCTCAGCTCAGCTCAGCACAGCTCGATTCGGCTCTGCTAAGCTCAGCACCGCTCAGTTCAGCTCAGCACGGGTCTGGGATCACCAGACTGTCTCACCCTGCCCCACCAGGACCGACACCGGGTCCAGGAGCAGCGTGTGCTGAGGAACAGGGATGGGGACAGCCATGAGCCGGAGGGTCCTCGTCCCATCGCCCTTCAGCTCTGGGCTGGCGGGCAGCCAGCGAGGGGACGGAGCAGGGCGGCTGCGGGCTGCGAACGGGATTAAACAATAACAATTAATGGGAAAGCAGCCGGGACGCAGTGTCCTTGTGAACCTTGTCCCGCTCCCTGCAGGAAACAAGGGAGGCAAGAAGCAGGGCAAGGAGCCCGGGCCCTGGAGCTGGGGAGAGGGTCCCCCATGCCACATCTCCGAGGAGACAGGCTGGCACCCCGGGCAGAGCCTGGATGCAACCCCAGCCAGGGCAGGTGGCTCCCACCAGCCATCCCAAGGCTGGAGATCATAGAATCACCAGGTTGGAAAAGGCCTCTTGGATCATTGAGTCCAACCATTCCCATCTGCCATTAAACCATATCCCTGAGCACCTGGTCCACCCGTCTTTTATACACTCCAGGGATGGTGACGCACCCCCCCCCCCGGGCAGCCTCTGCCCGTGCGCCATGACCCCTTTGGTGAAAATTTTTTTCCTGATATCCAGTCTGCCCCTCGTCCTTGGTAGGAGCTGAGGCTGGAAGCATTTTGGCCGTACTCCGTGCTGCAGGAGCGGATCAAGCTGCTGCCAAGTGGTCTCCTCATCCAACCGTGCCAGCCCTTTGTGTGCCTTGAGAAGCAGCCGGGACAGAGAAAGCCGCGGCTGCAGGGAGCTGGAGGGAGGAGGGAAGGAGGTGCCCTGGGTAAATAGTTGCTTTTGCAGATATTTTCAATGGCTTGAATGAGACTTTTCTTTCTGCTGGGGGAAGGGTGGAAACAACCTTCCACTCCGGCAGGGAAGCAGGCGATGGGCGGCATGAGATAAAAGGGTGGCTGGGGCGCTGGAGGAGCTGTAGCTGTGCTTGGACCACCAGAGCAGGGGGACATCCTGCAAGCTCACACCACCCCCCAGCTTTGTTTCATTTCCAGCTCTGAGCCAAAATTTCCCTGGCTCCCACGGGAAGTAGCTCACGCGGCCTCACGCGGCCAGACCATGGCTAATGTGGCCACCTTTGAAGCTGGTTCTAAGATGCGAACTCATGGCAACCAGAGCTGCGGAAGCATTGTGGACAACCAAGCCTCCTGTTGGGGGTCATCCCGACCGGCTCCTTCAGGAAACGCCATAAATCCACCTCCCGGGAATAAAGCTGCTAAAACCCAGTGGCGGCTCTTGCAGGATCAGCCCCTCCTGGTGCGCGGCATCAGGTGCAGACCTTGCATCCCGGAGAGGAGAGGACATTCTAGGCCATCTTTTGGTGCTGTTTATGGAACAAAGAGCTGTTTGTCCACACTTGACGTTATCAAGAGTTATTTTTAGGTCTGCACTTGTTGATGTTATCGGGATTATCTGTAAGTCAGCAGGCCAGGCTGCTGTCTTCAAAGATGCTGCCTGAGCGCAGAGAGGGAGGAAATCCTTGAGTTGTCCCTTGCGAGAGACATTTGCCCTTGGGCTCAAGCCAGCACCACTCACTCTACTGCTGAAGCTGGGGAGCTACTCCAAGCTCTAAAAGTTCCTGTAAACCCTAGAATTTCCTCAAAGCTGTAAAGTTTTCTAAATTTTTTCGAAGCTCCACAAAACCACAAAAGCTCCTAAAAGTCCCTAAAGCCACTTGAAGTTCCTAAAAGATCCTAAAACCCTGAAAAGTTCCTTGAAAGTTCCTAAAGCCCCTCACAGTTCCTAAAAGCCCTAATAGTTCCTCAAATCCCTAAAAGATGCTAAAAGCACTAGAACTTCCTAAAAGCCCTGAAAGCTCCTGTAACTTCCCTAGAAGTTTCTCAAAGCTGCAAAGGCTCCTAAAAACCCTCAAAGCTCCTCAAAACCCCAGGAGTTTCTAAAATCTCTACAAGTTACTAAAGCCCTGAAAGTTCCTAAGAATCCAAATAGTTCCTAGAGCTCTAGAAGATCCTAAAAATTCCTTAAAGCTGTTCAACCCCCTAGTGCCGGTGGCAGGCGAGCATGAGCATGCTGCAAGAGCGCAGCAGCATGGTTTGATGAACAGGATCCAGCAGGTGAGGACGTGTTCTACTGAGCTCCCTGCCCTACAAGTGCCCCAGGTATGGGGAGGGTGCCCGGTGGAAAAGGACCTCGGGGTGTTGGCTGATAGCAGCTGAACATTTTCTCACTACAAGAAGGATATTGAGGGGCTGGAGCGTATCCAGAGAAGGGAACAGAGATGGGGAAGGGTCTGGAACACAAGTGTTATGAGGAGCAGCTGGGGGAAATGGGGTTGTTTAGCCTGGAGGAGAGGCTGAGGGGAGACCTTATCGCTCTCTACAACCTCTTGAAAGAAGGTTATAGCAAGGTGGGTGTTGGTCTCCTCTTCCTAGTGGTGGGTGATAGGACAATAGGAAATGGCCTCAAGTTGTTGGATATTAGGAATAATTGGATAATAGGAAAAATTCCTTCACTGAAAAGACTGTTGGGCGCTGGCAGAAGTTGTTTAGGGAAGTGGTGGAGTCACCATCCCTGGAGGTATTAAAAAGATGGGTAAACATGGTGCTTAGGGACATGGTTTAGTTGTGGACTTGGCAGCGTCAGGTTTACAGTTGGACTGGGTGCTCTTAAAGGTCATTTCCAACCTAAATGATTCCACGATTCTGTGATTCTAAGAACTGCTTGCGAGACCGTAGTGCTCCCAGGAAGGTGGAACTACAAATGGGGCTTGAGCCAGCTCTGATGTGTGGAGGATGAGGATGATGGAGCAGATGAGTTCTGGTGTAAGGAGTTGCTGGGATGTCCCCCATCCAAATCCAATGTGCAATGCCAGGGTAACCTTGGGAACCTGGGAGGATGACAATCCCAGAGGAGCCCAGGGAAGCTCTGTAGCCTCCTGGAGTGGCTATGGGTGCTCCCATTCCCTTATCACCACCACTTCTCCCTCAGCCTTGCTCCCAGAAACACATCAAATGGGGAGGTGGGTCCTATTGGGGATTCTCCATCAGGCGGCAATGATAACAGTGACTCACCAGATGCCAAAGCTGTAAAATCCAACTGTAGAGAGAGCAATAAAGCCGACTTATTTGTCTAGGCTCGACTCTGCAAATAAACATGCACTGATGTCAGGGAAGTCTGGGGAAAATGGATCCCTGGGGGTATTTGCACAAAAACTGGGTGAGGATGATCCCACGGGATATGGGAACCGGTCTGTCTACTCCCTGGCAGCCAAGTGGTAAAGTTGGATCTCAGATTGGAGCTGAGCTCTGCCCCCACTATCCCACCCAAGTGGATTTAGTCTCTTCCCTGGCTGCTTTTTTTCCCCAGAATCTGGAGGATTTGCAGTATTTCCAGAACTCTGACCCTCAGGCTGGGGCTGGCATCAGTGTGAAGGCATCGCAGTGATGCCAAGCTGCCTTTCCTGGGGAAAAAAAAGAACCGTACAACCCTCCCCCCAACAGCTTGACACCAGCCTCCTTCCCGATAAGGTGCTGGGAAAGGTAAATAGGATTATTTCTCCTTGGTGAGGTGAGATGGGCCAGCGCCCCATTCTTTCACCCCTGGTGCCAGGGCTGGGGGCATAGAGGTTGATGGTAGGTGAGATTCCACCCTACACTCCCAGGAGACCTTGAGGAGTGTTTTGTCCCTGCTCCAGGTGCGGCAGAGTGGGAAAAGTGCCTTTTCTGCCTCTGGTCACCAGCAAGAGGCTCAGCTCCCAGGAGACCACCATGTCCCACTGGTCCCCAACAACAGGTTCAGCTCCCCGGGGACCACCGTGCCCTGCAGAAGCCGTGTTCCTGCTCCTGGGAGACAACCAACCAAGCGATTGTTTTCCAAGCAGCCTCAACCACCGGATACAGGAACAAGGTGTATTCAGCACAGGCGGCGGCCGCATGACTCACTGCAAGCCCCGAAATCTTGAGAAGGGGAGGAAGGGGCACAGAAAGAATCTCCCGAGAGCAACGGGGAGGATGGAGCTGCCGCAGCTGGGGTGTGACTCTCCCACAGTGGGGCTCATGGGGGGACAAGCTGGGTGCTTGGCTCCTCACCAAACCCCCCAAGCTACTTATTTAAGAGCTGAAGTCAGCCGCCACAGCAGTGAGACATGCACAGCTCATCGGCGTGCGGCAGGCGAGCACTCGCAAGCCAGGGGCACCATGGTGCCAGGAGGGATGGAAACTCAGTGGCGCTGGCTGCCCTTTGTGCACAGAACAAAGAACAAGAGCCAGCGGCTTTCTTCGCTGCCCAGAGGAAGGCGATGGGAAGCAGCCAGAAAGGGAAACATTGCTCAGCAGAGCGGCACAGCAAGGCGGAGACAGGCAGCGAGTCACCCCAAGATGCTGCTTGGTGATGTCTGGTCCCCTGCCACCAGTTCAGAAAGAGGCAGCACCACCAGCAAATGGCACTTTGCTGGCACATCCCACAGGATACAAGTGTGGGGAACCCATTGCCACCACAGATGGATTTGCGGTCATGCCAGCATCATAGTTCTCCCAGCAAGGAGAGGGAGATGCCCAGCTCCGAAATCTCAGGCACTAGGAAAAGTAAAACTCTGGGTGCTGTTCTGGGTTAAGACTGGTGGACAGAGATGTACCAGAGGCTCAGGGCTGACTCGCCACCTCTAAGCAATAGTTTTAATCCCTGCAATTTGTCTTCACTACTTATTTCCCACGAGATGGGCTGCTTAAACCCCAATAATGTGCTTGGTCATGTTGAAGAGCTCTGGTTGGGGTCTACCTTTTTAAGTGAGAACCAGAGGAAAGCTGAGTTATTGTTTCACTTACTTCCCACCCTCTCCTCTGCACCAACACCCCCACCTGATGCCAAGTCAAACCCTGCTTGCCTGTTTGCCAACCAACCCAGGGCTCCATCCTCACGCTGGCTTTGGGGCAAGCAGGAGAGCTTTGGGTGGGGCCTGTTGTGGGTGAAAACTTGGGGTCAGAGGGTGTCACAGCCTTTCAGCCACGCTCGACAGCCGCAGCCACGCCAGCACCAAATGGTTTGGGAGGATGTGGCCAAAGAGCATTTGCTCCTGCCTGTCTCTCATGAGATGAATGGTGGCAGCTCCCTGAGGGGGCTCAGTTCGGGCAGACAGCAGAGCTGGACTCACCAAAAAGTTACACCTGGCAGAGCTATGGCTGGTTCCTGGTTTTCTGGGTCCCTCACCACAAGAAGGATGTTGAGGCTCTGGAGTGAGTCCAGAGAAGAGAAACGAAGCTGGGGAAGGGGCTGAGAACAAGTCTTATGAGGAGTGGCTGAGGGGGCTGGGGTTGTTTAGCCCAGAGAAGAGGAGGCTGAGAGGAGACCTCAGTGCTCTCTGCAACTACCTGAAAGGAGGTTGTAGAGAGGAGGGAGCTGGGCTCTTCTCCCAAGTGAGAGGGGACAGGACGAGGGAGAATGGCCTCAAGCTCTGCCAGGGAAGGTTCAGGCTTGACATCAGGAAAAAAAATTCATAGAAAGGGCACTGGAACAGTCTGCCCAGGGAGGGGGTTGAGTCACCATCCCTGGAGGTGTTTAAGGGACGGGTGGATGAGGTGCTGAGGGGCAAGGTTTAGTGATTGATGGGAATGGTTGGACTGGATGATCTGGTAGGTCATTTCCAACCTGGTGATTCCATGATTCTGTGATTCTGTGCTGTCCCATCCCAGATGTCAAAGGGCTCTTCTGTACCATGAACTGGCACTACTGATCGGCACCACTAACCGGCAGTGCTAACCAGAACCAGTTCCTGGCTAACGACACCACCAGAGGCTGCTGCCACTGAGCAGCCCAGCCGTGCGCACAGTCCAGAGCTGGGACCATCTGTGAAATCCTCGTGCCATCTAGTGGGACCTTCCCTAACGACAGGGCAGAGCGTGGCTGCTGGCTCTGCTGCCGTGGGGCGGCAGCAACAGGGTGCCAGCTCCTCTGGCAGTGGGGACACCCGCATCAACAGTTAAACGGCGCTTCTAAAGAAATGTGTCTGCCTTCAGCAGAAGCAGTCAGTGTTGGTTACGAATGGAGAGGCTCACAGTTGTGAGAGCCCAAGAGGAGCACGGTCCCCACGGGACCCCGAGCTGCAGCCCCTCTGTAGCAGGCAGGTCCCACCATCCAGAAATTCAGCTTTGCAGCCCAAATGCTTCCCTTGAAGAAATCCACAGCAGCATTGGCTGTCGAGCCGGGGGGATGCCACCCTGCTGTGTCTGCAGGGAGCAGCCCCCGAGCTCCTCTCACAGCCCCTCACCCTGGCATCAGGGCACTTCATCTGGAGGTGTTGTTGATAGAGCCCAGCTTGCTCTGGCGGTGCAGGGTGATGTACCAGATGCAGATGAAGAGACCTGCGGGTGGGTGGCAACACAGTCACTGCCATGGGTGCACCGAGTTCCTCCGAGGAGCAGGAAGGTGATGAGAACCCTGCTGCTCCCAAACCACGGGATTCCAAAAAAACCCCTCTGTTCCCGCCCCAGTGCTTCCCACCAACCTTGAAGGGAGTTGAGGATGGTGAAGAGGTAGAGCTGGGGCACAAGCAAGACCCCGAAGCTGAAGAAGGCCAGGCCCCAGGTGGTGCCGAGCAGGCAGGTGAGCACCAGCACTGTCACCCAGTCCTTCCTTGCCTGCTCCTTCTGCCGCTGGATCTTCCACAGGATGATCAGCACTCTCCCCAGCACCACCGTGTTGAAGAGCAGGATGAGGCCAGCACAGCAGAGGGTGGCGTAATGGGCTGGCTGGCTGGTGAGCCAGCACCTGGTGGAGGGGACTCTCTTGAGGACAAGGGCCACTTTGGGCAGGAGCCATGCACAGAAGGGGCATCACAGCAGGTTTGGGCAGCTGGCAGGGTTGGGCTCACCAAAAAGTGACACCTGCTAGAGCTACAACTGGCTCCTGGTGGCCCCGGCCCTGCATCCCTGGGATACTAGGGCTTCATTAGGTGCCTGGCGTGTCCAGAGAGCTTGGTGTGCCCGAGGCGCACAAGTGCTCGGGATGCCCAGGGTGCAAGCTGTGCCCAGGGTCTGTGGGGCTGGCAGCCCCCTTCACTCACATAGTCATGTTCCTGTAGCCTTCCGAGGAGCTGATGTTGTGGTACCCATATGTACCCCTCTTGAAGACAAAAACGGCCGCCACAGCCAGCACGGGCAGACCTGTGGGGCCAGGGGAGGCTGTGTGGGGCTGTGCCACGGCAGCCTTGCCACCAGCAGCAGGGCTGGGGGGCTGCCTACTCACCCCAAGCGAAGAGGCAGAGCTTGAGAAGGTAGTGTTGGATGTAGATATTGTAGACCTTGACGAGAAGGAGGAGGAGGTGGAAGGCTTCAGCAGCCATCCACGCCAGGGCACAGAGGAGACCCACGTGCAGCAGGGCGGCGGTGGCCTGGCAGAGCCCCTCGGAGCCAGTGGCCAGTGGTGTGCTCAGCAGGAAGGTGCAGTTGAGCAGGAGCAGCGCAGCCAGGAGGTGCATGTGGATCCTGGTCGTGTTGTCCTTCAGCCACCACCTACAGGAGTGGGGAGGGCAAGGGGTGCCAGTGGGTGCCTGCTGGATGACACGATGCGGCACGGCACAAGGCATGCCCAGCATGGCACAGTGCTACCTGAAGAAGCAGCCGAGCAGGAGGGTGCAGAGGATGGCAGCGGCTGAGAGGGAGCAGCCGATGGTGCTGATGTGGGTGAGTGATGCCAGCTGAGCTGGGCTCAGGGCACCTGCTGGGATCTGCCAGAGAGGAGAGGGAGGGTGAGAGCCAGGGCAGCACCCACAGCAGCACCTGCTTGCTGGCAAAAGCAACCCCTTGGATCCCTCTTCTGCAGGACAACCCATACACCCACCCAGAGCCACACCTCCAAGGAGGTAGGAGAAGGACGGAGGGAAGGGAATCGGAGAAAGGAGGAGGGAGGGAAGGAGGAAAGGGAGAAGAAGGAATTGGAAAGGAGGTCGATAGGGAAGGAGAAAGAGGCAAGGAAGGAATTAGAGGAAGAGGGGAGGAGGGAAGAAGGAAGGAGGGAAGGACACAGAAAGGAGGGAAGGAGGAAGAAGCATGGGAGCAGGAAGAAGAAGGGAGGAAAAAGGAAGAAAGGAAGGTGGAAGAGGTTAGGAGAAAGGAAGAATAGTGAAGGAGGAAGGAAGGCTGTGTACCAGCAGGACGGCGAAGTAGGTGAGGTGGTTGCAGTAGCAGATAATGATGCCCTCCCCGTACGTGGTCTCACAGCCCTCCCTGCTCCAGCTGCCTGTGCTGTTTGTACCTGCTGGAGAGTTGCTGTCAGAGGGTGGGACAGGGGACAGAGACATCAAGGGGGACATCAAGCCCTGACAGGGCTGCCCAGGAGATAGTCAAGTGATGCCTTTGTGGTGGAACCAAACTCACATTGCTCCTGTCCTGGCTGCAGCCGCACTTACCATCTCCAGGCTGCCAGAAGACGCAGGTGGCTTTGGAGGCATCCTGGTAGAGAGAGGACAGAGGGGGACACCTGAGGACCCTCTGCTACCTGGGGACCTCAGAAACCTTCTTGTCCCAATGCAAAGAGGGTACACTTTCTTTTTCCCCAACAACAAGGGAAACTCTGGTGCTGGGGACCCCCAGCTTGTGCCCATGGTGGAGCCCTGCTCACCAGCTCCATGTCATGCCAGAACTTGATCTCCACAGGGCGGCTGAGCCCAGCCACGTGCCCACTCTGCAGGAAGGCTCCTAGGATGTTGTTGTTCAGCACTGAGCTGTTGTGGGCATCCTGCAAAGAGCTGGGGTGCCTGTGAGGAGAGTCCTGGGTCCCCAGGACATCCCACCCACCCCGAGCATCTCAGCAGGGCATAGGTGATTGAGTAGGGGTGCTGCTGGTCAAAGATGCTCAAGGGGTCCACGTGAGGACCTGTGGTTCACCTGGAAGATGCAGGGGCTGTGGATGTAGATGCAGACAAGCTCCTGCTGCATCTGTCGTGCCCGGATGCCCTCCATGAGCTCCACTGGGAAATTCATGGCGTGCCTGAACCTTCTGCTGCCTGGCTCCATATCCTGCATCAGTGGGAAGTGGAGAGGTGGGTTTGGCTGCCTGGGGGGTGTGAGTGAAGGTGCTGCCCCAGCTTCCCCTCCTAGCACAGCCATCCCAGTTACCAGCGTGGCCCCAAGCATCCCCCAGCCCCGGCAACCGCTCCACCTCAGCTGTGATGCTTGCAGATGCTCAGATACTGCAACTGCTCTTATCTTGACATCAGAGCCCTCTCAGCACGTAGCACACAGGAAGGCTGTGGTGTGGGGGATCCATCATCCACGGGAGGACACGCCTGTCCTGCCAGCCCCGTTGTGGGGCATGGACGGTGCAAGATGGAATCAAGCCGAGATGCTTTCCCAGTGAGATTTCATACCTCTGTGGGCTCCTCTGGATGGTCTCTGCTCCCAAGTCCTGAGCTGGGGCTCCCAGCTGGCAGGCAGGCTCTCTGTCTGCAAAACCTGCCTCACCCTGCAGGAAGGGACCTCGGACCGGGGTGATCAGACCCCTGGCAGAGCAACCTGTAGCTGGGGATTTGGCACAGAGCCTTACCGAACCCCTTGCACCAGGATGGGGAAGTTGCCCCAGGCCCTCCGCACTGTAGTTTCCCTCTCCCTTCCCACCACAAGGAAGTAGGGACCAGGGCTTCCCTTTTCATAAATCAGAAGAGCTTCAGGATGGAAATTGTGGGGTTTGGCTGCAGACTCCCCCCCAACTTTAGAAACCCCAGGCTCATCCCAGCCACATCTTGGCAGGCATTCCCTGGGAATAGCCCCAGCAGCTGGGGGAAGGAGGGACCAACCGTCTTGCTGCTGAGGTTTAACCCTCTGAAGTGTTCAGTTGTGAACTTGAACACGTAGGTCTCAATCATTCTGCCTGTGAAGTTGTATTTCTCCTGCTCGGCCAGGTTCTTTTCCAACCGTTTTAACCTGCATGGGGAGGGTGTTTAGGGCAGAGTGTGGCAGCATCTACCCCGTCCAGGTCTGGGAGGATGTGGGGTGGGAGCGGGTGCTCACCTGTCCCTGGCATGGAAGGCACGGCTACAGCCCTGCTGCAGCTCCTTGTCCAGGATTTCCGCATCACTCTCCATCTCCTCACTCTCCATCTCTGTCTCTGATAGAATCATTTTGGGAGCTGAGCCTTTAGTGTACAGCACCCCACCCTGCTCCCCGTCTCACCCCATCCAGTGGGGCCTTGAATAGCCATGAAGTTGCACAAGCCAACCCCAGGATGGGAGGTGTCCCTACCTTGAGCCCACAGGATGGAGGCGGTGAGGCAGAGGATGGAGGCAATGAGCAGCGGGGTGGTCATCGCCATGGTCCTCTCCTGTAAAACACATTGAGCCCCTACTGATATTCCCCAGGACCTCAGTCCATTCCTGCAGGATGAGGATGGGGCCCCAGCAGCTTCATCTCCTCCAGCCCCCAAGCCCCACCAAAGCCATTGTGGTGGCAAAGACCCAGCCTAGAAGCACCAAGAAGCTGTGCTGGCAGTGGAAGCAAGTGCAGGGGGAGCAGGAGGGTGTTTGCCATAGAAACCAGGGTGCAGGATGTCCTTTGCATCTGTTTTACCATTAAGGTTGTAAAACCAGAGGCCAAGCTTCTGCCTTCCCCCAACCCCAGCTGGGAGTTGGACTTCGCTGCCATTGCTGTGGTTGCAAATGCCTGGCAAGCAGCCTGCAGACCAGAAGGGTTGCCAGCGTGTTCCAGCATGGTGCTGGGGCTCACTGGCAGCGGCCCAGCGCAGAGCTGAGGAGGAGGAAGCGTCCCCGACACAGGGTGAGAGGAATGCAGCTGGCAGCAAGATTTGCGTCCATTGCAACACCAGACCCAGGGCCACCCAAAGCAATGATGCCCACCACGGCGGCACCACGGGCACTGAAAGCAGCTGGGGAGAGAGGCTGCTAGCACAGCAGTGCCAGGGTGCAACCCCCATGTGCTGTCTCACTGTGGATGCAGCAGTGGGACTGATGCTTCGAGGAGCTGAGGCTGAAGCAGCAGCACGGTGCAGGCTGCCTGCGCAGGCTGGCCCCTAGCAAGGGACAGCCACCACCTCCCCTTTAGGATGCCTTGCAATAAATAACCCTTTTACTTCTCACTGATGCAACCCTCACATACTCAGGGCATCCGATCACTTGCCTTGCCTGCCCTTGCCACCCAGCGCTGCCCAGCAAAGCCAAAAAACATCCCCACTGCCACCAACCCAGAGACGGCATCATTCCCTTGCTGCTCCCTCTGGAAATGGCTGGGCACAGGTGTCACTTCACCTTGGTTTCACCTTGGTGAAGAGCATCTCAGCCCCCCAGTGAGCCCCCAGTGCCGCGCTGGCCCCCTGCATCCCCTCCTCAGTCCAGCAAATTCCCTACCTTGGGCACGGCACAGCTCTCGAAACCAGCAGCACCACAGTGGGGCCAGCCACTCCGGCTCTGCCTGCACAGCAGTCGGGGCAGCAGAAAAGGAAGTGTTTGCATGCAGATGAGCAGATTAAATCGAGAGAGCTCTTAAATTTCCTTTTGCTCACTCTTTTTCACAATCTAGTGAGGGACAGGGATGGGTTGGGGGGGAAGCATCCCCGGCACCAACAAACCCCAGGGACAAAGCAGATGGCTGCGATTTGGTGAAACCGCTCCCCAGGCGTGTCTGATTAATAAGCTTCTAATAAGTTTCTCTCGCCAGCAACCCCTGCTCTCCCACACAGAGCAGCCCAGCAGTGGTGCCACCGGGGCAGGAACATCATGACAACACAGTTTAGAAAGTGTGAAAAGTCAAGCCAGGGGTGCAGAAGGCTGGTGTGACTGACAAGGGATCTGCTGCTAGGACTTGGGTGGAAAAGGAAAGCAGATGGACATTGGGAGCAAGGATAGGTGACACCGGAGAACAATGGAGATGCTCTCCACGAGAGAGAAAATTTGTGTGGCCAAAGGTCTACTAGCATTCATAGAAACACCAGGTTAGAAAGGACCCACTGGATCATCGAGTCCAACCATTCCCATCAGTCACTAAACCATGTCCCTCAGCACCTCATCCACCCGTCCCTTAAACACCTCCCGGGAAGATGACTCAACCCCCTCCCTGGGCAGCCTGTTCCAGGCCAAGGAGGTTTGATTTTTCGCAAGGGCAAAAACCAGCGCCGAGGATGCTGCAATGCATCCTTGAACCTGCTGGTGTCACCAAGCCGCGTGTTCAAGCAAACAGTAAAGACGTGGTAAAAACTTTGCTGGCTCTCAAAGCCTGGTTTTAGTGCTGTGAGTAGATTGAAAACCCAACCAGCGTGCACCAGCAGCTCTGGCCAAACCGCCTGCAAAACCACTTTACCGGCTTCCCTTGCACAAAATGCAGAGGTAGGGACATGGGAGAGCAAAGCATCCCCCACCTCCAGCTCTTTGGTGTTGTTTCCAGTGGAAAAATACTAGGCTTGGAGAGAACGTGCATGGGCATTTGAAGTTTTGCTTTAGTTTGATTCATTTTTCCCTGCTTTGCTTGATGCTGGAGGAGAATAGGGTGTTGGCGCCCCATAGCATCATTTCCATGTCCCATGGAAAACAAATCCTCTTAGGTCGCTTATATTTGAAGATGAAAAGCCTCCAGCAAAGGGAATAATACTAGGGGAAACGATGGTTTGGGACTTTGCTGCTTCATCTGGAGCAGCAGGATGAGCCTGCACTGGGATTTGCGCAGTGGGCAGTGCTGCGTATCCATCCAGGACCCGCTCACCCTGCATGTTTTAGTGTGAAACACTTGTGCCCCAGCGTGCCTGTGCAAACACTTGCAATAAATTTGTGCACAGGTATTGCCGTACATGCAGTCCTTGGCACAAACCCTCGCATGCAACCCACTGGCACATAAAAAAGCCTGCAGAAATACCCCCGAGCGAGTTCCCCCACAAGTAAACACCCACGTAGAACTTCTCTGGAGAAGGACCTCACTGGAGAAGAAGGACCTCACTGGAGAAGAAGGACCTGGGGGTGTTGGTTGACAGCGACTGACCATGAGCCAGTAGNAGGGGACGGGACGAGGGGGAATGGCCTTAAGCTCTGCCAGGAGAGGTTTAGGTTGGACATTAGGAAAAAATTTTTCCCTGCAAGGGTCATTGGGCACTGGCACAGGCTGCCCAGGGAGGTGGTTGAGTCCCCTTCCCTAGAGGGGTTTAAGGTGGACAAGGTGCTGAGGGCCATGGTTTAGTGTTTGATAGGAATGGTTGGACTTGATGATCCAGTGGGTCTTTTCCAACCTGGTGCTTCCATGATTCTGTGGTTCTAACACACGCGTGCCGGGGGCACCGGGGCGAACATGCTCGTGCATCACCGGGCACGGACACGCCGCACGAACCCCCTGCCCGCGTGCACACACGCACACACGAACCCCCCCAAATCCTCGGGAGGCCCCGCCGGGAGGCAGGACCCGCACCCGCCGCGCCGGCAGCAGCGGGACCGGCCCCTCCGGGCGCGGGCGGGGGGCGGGAGCGGCCGGGGGAAGAGGAGGAGGAGGAGGAGGGGAGCGGGGAGGAGGAGGAGGAGCAGAGTCGGCAGGCAGCGCCCCGGCCCGCAGCTCCGCGGAGCCCACAGCGGTGAGAGAGCGGGACGGGGCGGGTGCGGCCCCGGGGAACTCGCGGGGAACTTTAGCCGGGGCGGGAGGGGGCGGGCGGAGAGGCTGCGCCGGGACGGGCCGAGCCCGGCGGTCCCGGGCCGGGCCAGAGGGAGCCGTGCGGGGAGGGGGCGGCCGCTCCGGGGCCGTGCGGGTCGGGACGGGCCGGCACGGGAGCCCAGGAATGCGGCGGCTCCCGCGGGACGGGGCGCGGCGGCACCGGCGGCGGCGGCGGCCAATGGGGACGAGCGGAGGGCGGAGTGATGGCGGCTGCAGCCAATGAGGAGGCGCGGAGGGCGGAGTGATGGCAGCGGTGGCCAATGGGGATGCGCGGGGGCAGGAGGTCCCGCCCCCTTGCAGAGCGGGACGGGCGGGGAGGGGGCTCCACGCGTGCTCTGCGCGGGGGGGTGCCCGTGGTCCATATATGCATATGCATGCTCTGGATGGGTGCCTGTGATACATGTTTCCTTCATGCATGCTCTGCGTGGGTGCCCATGGGTGTCCATAGTCCATACATCCTCCACACATGCTCCGCGTGGGTGCCCAGGTGTGCCCGTGGTCCATACGTACTCTCGGGTGTTGTACAGCTGCGGGGGCTCTGCCAGTGCCAGGTCCTGCCAGGACCAGGATTCCCTCCCTAGGGCAGCAGGAAAGCGCAGGCCAAGCCTCGCCTCAGGAGTTTTAGTAAAACTTCACCGTTTCGGTGGATATCATCAGAGAAATGAATTCTCCCCTCCTTGCCCAGCTCACAGTTGCCATCAGGTGATGCTCTCCCTGCTCCAGCGCTGACACTCGTAGCCCTGCCGAACTTAGCAGTGGATTCGGGCTGCACCATTCTAAAAACCTGCCGGGAAGCTGTGGGCTGGCAGCTGCCAGACTCTGTACTTATCCCATTAGGGCGCGGAGCAGCCTCTCATTAGGGTTTTCTGGAGCGGTTTACCCGCCTGGCCAAGCCAGGGTGTGAGGTCCAGGCAAGGATATACAGCACTCGCCTTTTGTTGTGGCATCACCGGAGAGCACGCGTCCGGCTGCCCCCGCGTGCATCCTGCTGCCACGTCGGTTCTGCAGCTCCATTTCTTTTTCTGGAGTTATTCCTGCCTCTCTGGCGCCAGATCCAGACTTTAACCCTTGCTGGAGCTGTCATAATGCAGCCAGGTCTCCCTGCCGCAGCACCACGGACCACAGGGCTGAGACAAATGGCATGAGGTTCAACAAGGCCAAATGCCGGGTCCTGCACTTGGGGCAGCTACAGACTAGGAGAAGTCTGGGTGGAAAGCTGCCAGGAGGAGAAGGACCTGGGGGTGTTGGTTGACAGTGACTGAACATGAGCCAGCAGTGGCCCAGGTGGCCAAGAAGGCCAATGGAATCTTGGCTTGTATCAGAAATGGCATGGCCAGCAGGTCCAGGGAGGTTGTACTCCCTCTGTACTTGGCACTGGTGAGACCGCTCCTTGAATCCTGTGTTCAGTTCTGGGCCATCAAGACATCAAGAAGAGCCCTCGCCAAGGACCTCCGTCATCGTCACTCAGTGCACTTTCCCCAAAACCAGCACTTGCCTCCAGCCACCTCCTGCAGCTCCCTGGCACCCCCTGACCCTTCGTGTCTCCCACAGGTCCCCTGCTGGTGATGGCCGTGCCCTAGAGGAGACCCACCATGAGCCAAAGCGGGGCCTCGCGCCTGGCCGGCTCCCCGCCACTGCCAGGAGGCTCACTGCTGGCCTTGCTGGGCCCCGAGCCCTCCCCATCTCCCCCCAGCGGGACACCCTCACCCGGTCCCCCTCCGGCCTTGCTGGAAGGGGATTGGGAAGGGCGGGAGGAGCTGCGGCTGCGGGAGCTGGAGGAGGCGCGGGCGCGGGCGGCCCAGATGGAGAAGACGATGCGCTGGTGGTCGGACTGCACTGCCAACTGGCGGGAGAAATGGAGTAAAGTGCGTGCCGAGCGCAACCGGGCCCGCGAGGAGGTGCGGCAGCTGCGGCATCGCCTCGAAGCCCTCACCAAGGAGCTGGCTGGGCTGCGCCGTGACCGTGAGCGGCCAGAGGAGCGCCCGCCGCCACGGCTTCATAGCCAACCCAGCACCAGCAGCCCACCCAGCGTTGACGGGACAGAGGGAGAGGCTGACCCTGAGCGGGAGCCTGTGCGGGATGTGGGGACTGACGCACCCCAAAAAGCCAAGGTGAGGATGAGGCGGGTCTGGTTGGGACTGTGGGGTGCTCCTCACCCCTGGCAGATGCCCACAGGTGCTCGTGAGGTCCTTTCCTGCCCTGCAAAGGTGGGCAGCATCAAGGCAGACGCTTCTCAGAGCAGCATGGCAGGGAGTCAACCCCCTCGTGGAGCAACGTGGTGGGTTTGTACCCCTCTCAGAGCAGCCTTGGAGGCCAGACCCCTCTTGGAGCAGCGTAGAGGAGCCAGGATCCTCACAGCCTCATGCTTTGAGATCACCTTGGCACTGGCACCATCCCTTTCTTGGCTCTTTCCCTTTGGAGATGTTAGGCAAAAGTCAGTGTGCCAGTACAGGGGACCGTGGCATCTCCCAGCGATGGGTTGAATGCCAGCGTGAGCTCCTGGTAGAGGTCTGTGCTGAAAGGAGGAGGAAGGCAGAGACACCAGTGCCACCCCAGGAATGCTCCCAGGTCCTGCCCTCTCTGCTGCCAGCAGCTCTGTGGCATCAGTCAGCGCTTAGGGTGCCACTCTGGGCCAGTTCTGTCCACCCGATGGCATGGCTGCTGAGAAGCAAATCTGAGCCTAATCTGAGCATCCTCTGTGGGCTCCCCTCTTAGTCTTGTTCTGAGAAAAGCCCTACTGCTCATTTACCATACGATCCTGGAGCCTGGTAGAACACAGACCACATAGTGGTCACAGACAGGTCAGTGTAATAAATTGGTGTTTTCTCATCCCAAATATCCAGTGAGGTAGGGAGCCAGCAGCAGAGCCCAGTGCTGTATGGGAGCTCCTGCAGGAGGACAGATCCCTCTTCATCAGCTTCAGATCGTCCCGTGGGATCGAAGGGAGGGATTTCTGATGGGTCTGACTGGAGGGATGCTCTTGGTTATGGGGCGAAGGCTGGGTGCTGTAGGGTGTGAGAAGCCAGGGGTACCCCAGCATGCGTGAGTGACTCTGCCTCCTGTGCTGGGCCACCCATGGCGCTGCAGGAGCTGGAGCTGATGGAAAACATCTTGACGAGCAAGCAGGATGAGAGCTGGGAGCAGCGGGGCCCCCGGGCCTCCTTCAGCCGCCAGGAGCGGAGCCGCCTGCTCTGGGAAGACGTCAGCGTTGTGGAAGAGGATGCCACCAAAGTCACCGCCCTGAAGCTGAGGCTGGATGAGTCTCAAAAAGTACTGCTCAAGGAGCGGGAGTGAGTGCTCCGGGTGTCATCCTTGCAGGGTGCCAGCCCAGCCCCCTCTGGCATGGGATGTCCCATGGGGTCCTGCCGGCTCTCACCGGCATTGCCTCTCTCCAGGGACAAGCTGGCGCTGAGCAAGAACATCGAGAAGCTGGAGGGTGAGCTCAGCCAGTGGAAGATCAAGTATGAGGAGCTCAACAAGAATAAGCAGGAGGTGATGAAGCAGGTGAGCGAGGTGCCTGCAGACCGGGGGTGCCCCAGGGGGTGGCCTGTCCCCAGGCAGGTGGCATGCCATGGTGGGTAGACATGGTTATCTACAACCACTCCCCAACTCCAGTGTGCTCATTAGGGGTCTTAATTAGTGCTGTTGAGCCAGTTGGTCCATCTGCAGATGGTGGGTGGGTGCAGGCAGGGCTTAGGAGATGCAGGGTGGGTGCTTACTCCCTGCCTTGAGCATGGTGTGACCCTCCCCTACAGCTCAACATCCTGAAGGAGATCCACCAGGATGAGCTGGGGCGCATCTCCGAGGACCTGGAGGACGAGCTGGGTGCTCGCTCCAGCATGGACAAGAAGCTGGCTGAGCTGCGTGCAGAGGTGAGACTGAACCCCAGCCTGGGGGGCAAAGGGAGTAGCAAGGGGGGAACCCTGCTGCCTCCCAACTAACCCTTGTTCCCATCCCAGATGGAGCGGCTGCAGGCAGAGAACGCGGCCGAGTGGGGCCGGCGGGAGCGTCTGGAGACTGAGAAGCTCAACCTGGAGCGCGAGAACAAGAAGCTGCGGGCGCAGATTGAGGACCTGGAGGAAGTGCTAGCTCGCAAGCGGCGCCAGACTGCCAGTGCCCTGGATACTGACCTCAAAACCATCCAGGGCGAGCTCTTTGAGAAGAACAAGGTGCCATGGGGGTGGTCCTGTGCCATGCCACACCCTCCCTGGGTGACCCTATCGCANGAACAAGGTGCCATGGGGGTGGTCACCTCTCTGGGTGACCCTATCGCTTCAGCAGTGCCTCAACATCCCCCAGGACCTCCTCAAGCCCAAACTCTGCCCTTAATCTAGGAGGTGGTAGTGACTCTGTCCTTGCTCCATCAGCTCCTCCATCACAAAGTGGGGTGGTAGGAAAGGTCCCTGGGGAGGACAAAGGGGACACCCAGCAGTGGAGGTGGCTTTTACCCACTCAGACCCCCACCCTGTGTCCCCTGCAGGAACTGGCTGATCTCAAGCACGTCCACACCAAGCTGAAGAAGCAGTACCAGGAGAAGATGGCTGAGCTGGCCCATGCCAACCGCCGTGTGGAGCAGCACGAGGGCGAGGTGAAGAAGCTGCGCCTGAGGGTGGAGGAACTGAAGAAGGAGCTGGCCCAAGCTGAGGATGAGGTGGGGGAGCTCATGCTGGTGGACGTGGTCAGAGTGGGCAGCTCTGCTCCCTCCACAGCTGCCGACAGCCCCGTTCCATCCCATCCCATCCCATTCCACAGCTGGATGAGGCCCACAACCAGACGCGGAAGCTGCAGCGGTCATTGGATGAGCAGACAGAGCAGAGTGAGAGCTTCCAGGTGCAGCTGGAGCATCTGCAGTCCCGGTGAGCGGGTGACCAGGGGGGATCACAGGGGACCAGCAGGGACTGAGGGGTGGGATGATATTCTCCTTGCCACTATCCCTCTGCCAGCATCTCCTTGGTTGAACCACAGGCTAGATGTGGCCAAGGTGCTTCCAACATCCTTGGGAAGGGTTTGTAGCCATCTTTGGAGTAGCCTTCGCTCCTCTGCAACCTGTGTGGCATTCGCCTCCCAGTTAAACTGACACAAGGGTGCCCACAGACCGGTACAGTCCAGTTTCACACTGCTAGGGGTTTCATCCGCTGGTATCCAGGGCAGATTCTGAGCATCCCATACTGGTTTGGGAACGCAGGAGGTGGGTTTTATTGCCCTTAAAAACTTTACCTGGCCTTGCTTTGCCTCTCCAGCAGTAAAGAGCTGAAATGGCCAGGAGAGATCGATGCTGCATCTCCGGGAGGCACTGGGGAGGTTGTGTTTCTAATCTTTATTTTATTGGGACATCTCCATTAAATCATGGAGGAATAATGGAGGCTTCATCTTCCCCCACTTCAGCCTCCCTGTACACTCGTTCTTAAATAATGCATGCGTTCCAGTAAAACACAGCAAACTGGTCAGATCCAACCAGGTCCTGGGCCTTTTGATTTCAAATTTGCTTCATAAATTTTCATTGATGAAATTTTAATGTGAGGGCAAGTGAGAAGCTGAAACTACCACAGACTCCTGGGAATGGGAACTTGGGCTTTTCAAGGGGAGCTCCGTTTTAGGGGGATGTCTCCTCCCTGCTCTGCCCTCTCGTCTGGGTCCACGATGCCCAGCGTGGTGATGTCCAGCTTCAGACAGTTGTAGCTGGGGATCTGCTTGTGCCAGACATCATTCAGGGCTCCCCAACCCAACGCTGGAGGATCAGCCCTGGGTTCAGGGGGACTGATCCTGCATCCAGAGCTTGGTGGGACCCCACAGAAATGCAGTTCCAATGAGGTGCAGCTGTGTTGGAGGGGTGCAGGGGGACGGGCTTGGCTTTGGTGTCCCCCCACCCTAGCAGCTCTCCCTGGTCAGGCTGCGGCGGCAGCAGAGCACCCCACTTTTCGGCAAGATGCGCAGCGCCCGCTTCGGCCCCGACGATGCTGGGGATGCCACCAGCGACCCCGACGAGGATGAGGACCTGCAGATCCAGGTGCCCTAGAGCCCAGGGCCAGGTGCCACCAGCATGGGGACTTCCTATGGTGCTTCTCTGCCCGCAAGTGCCTGTCACTACAGAGTCTGTCCATGCAATGCTCCTTGTATGGTTGAGGAAACTGAAGCATGCAGCAGCGAGGAGGAATTTGGGAATGCTCCAAGCCACAGAAGCATGTTCAGATAATAGCCAAAGCTCCTTGGCCACTGACATCTCCTGGGACACAGATGTGGCCACTAAAGCCAGGGCAGATGGGAGTACCAAGCCCTGCAGCCGGCCACACTCTCCTACCCACATTTTTTTATATATATTATATATATGTATGTATTTGTATATGATTTTTTGTTCTAAATAAAGAGCCCAGAGAGGCCCAGGCTGTGGTGATGGTGGTGGGCTGCTGCTCCAGCTGGACACAGGAGCATGGAGAGGGAAATGTTCCCCACAAGCCACAGGCAGGGCTGTGTGGCTGCTGGTGTCACCTTGCTGCCATCGCTGCCCGTGCATGTGGGGACGAGCAGAGCTGCTGGGTAAAGCCTGTACCTGAGAAGCAAGAAATGGGGGCTGCATGGGGGCCATTGGTGCTCGTGNCTCAGCAGTGGAGGTGGCTTTTACCCACTCAGACCCCCACCCTGTGTCCCCTGCAGGAACTGGCTGATCTCAAGCACGTCCACACCAAGCTGAAGAAGCAGTACCAGGAGAAGATGGCTGAGCTGGCCCATGCCAACCGCCGTGTGGAGCAGCACGAGGGCGAGGTGAAGAAGCTGCGCCTGAGGGTGGAGGAACTGAAGAAGGAGCTGGCCCAAGCTGAGGATGAGGTGGGGGAGCTCATGCTGGTGGACGTGGTCAGAGTGGGCAGCTCTGCTCCCTCCACAGCTGCCGACAGCCCCGTTCCATCCCATCCCATCCCATTCCACAGCTGGATGAGGCCCACAACCAGACGCGGAAGCTGCAGCGGTCATTGGATGAGCAGACAGAGCAGAGTGAGAGCTTCCAGGTGCAGCTGGAGCATCTGCAGTCCCGGTGAGCGGGTGACCAGGGGGGATCACAGGGGACCAGCAGGGACTGAGGGGTGGGATGATATTCTCCTTGCCACTATCCCTCTGCCAGCATCTCCTTGGTTGAACCACAGGCTAGATGTGGCCAAGGTGCTTCCAACATCCTTGGGAAGGGTTTGTAGCCATCTTTGGAGTAGCCTTCGCTCCTCTGCAACCTGTGTGGCATTCGCCTCCCAGTTAAACTGACACAAGGGTGCCCACAGACCGGTACAGTCCAGTTTCACACTGCTAGGGGTTTCATCCGCTGGTATCCAGGGCAGATTCTGAGCATCCCATACTGGTTTGGGAACGCAGGAGGTGGGTTTTATTGCCCTTAAAAACTTTACCTGGCCTTGCTTTGCCTCTCCAGCAGTAAAGAGCTGAAATGGCCAGGAGAGATCGATGCTGCATCTCCGGGAGGCACTGGGGAGGTTGTGTTTCTAATCTTTATTTTATTGGGACATCTCCATTAAATCACGGAGGAATAATGGAGGCTTCATCTTCCCCCACTTCAGCCTCCCTGTACACTCGTTCTTAAATAATGCATGCTTTCCAGTAAAACACAGCAAACTGGTCAGATCCAACCAGGTCCTGGGCCTTTTGATTTCAAATTTGCTTCATAAATTTTCATTGATGAAATTTTAATGTGAGGGCAAGTGAGAAGCTGAAACTACCACAGACTCCTGGGAATGGGAACTTGGGCTTTTCAAGGGGAGCTCCGTTTTAGGGGGATGTCTCCTCCCTGCTCTGCCCTCTCGTCTGGGTCCACGATGCCCAGCGTGGTGATGTCCAGCTTCAGACAGTTGTAGCTGGGGATCTGCTTGTGCCAGACATCATTCAGGGCTCCCCAGCCCAACGCTGGAGGATCAGCCCTGGGTTCAGGGGGACTGATCCTGCATCCAGAGCTTGGTGGGACCCCACAGAAATGTGGTTCCAATGAGGTGCAGCTGTGCTGGAGGGGTGCAGGGGGACGGGCTTGGCTGTGGTGTCCCCCCACCCTAGCAGCTCTCCCTGGTCAGGCTGCGGCGGCAGCAGAGCACCCCACTTTTCGGCAAGATGCGCAGCGCCCGCTTCGGCCCCGACGATGCTGGGGATGCCACCAGCGACCCCGACGAGGATGAGGACCTGCAGATCCAGGTGCCCTAGAGCCCAGGGCCAGGTGCCACCAGCATGGGGACTTCCTATGGTGCTTCTCTGCCCACAAGTGCCTGTCACTACAGAGTCTGTCCATGCAATGCTCCTTGTATGGTTGAGGAAACTGAAGCATGCAGCAGCGAGGAGGAATTTGGGAATGCTCCAAGCCACAGAAGCATGTTCAGATAATAGCCAAAGCTCCTTGGCCACTGACATCTCCTGGGACACAGATGTGGCCACTAAAGCCAGGGCAGATGGGAGTACCAAGCCCTGCAGCCGGCCACACTCTCCTACCCACATTTTTTTATATATATTATATATATGTATGTATTTGTATATGATTTTTTGTTCTAAATAAAGAGCCCAGAGAGGCCCAGGCTGTGGTGATGGTGGTGGGCTGCTGCTCCAGCTGGACACAGGAGCATGGAGAGGGAAATGTTCCCCACAAGCCACAGGCAGGGCTGTGTGGCTGCTGGTGTCACCTTGCTGCCATCGCTGCCCGTGCATGTGGGGACGAGCAGAGCTGCTGGGTAAAGCCTGTACCTGAGAAGCAAGAAATGGGGGCTGCATGGGGGCCATTGGTGCTCGTGGACGGTGAGGTGCCTGTGTTGTGAGCAGCAAGGGATGCTCAGTCCCTGGGATGTGGAGGAGTGCTCACCTGTGGGTGCAGAGATGCTCCCCTTGGAGAGGGGAGGTGTTTCTCACCCTGGGGAGGTGCGGGGTGCTCACCTATGGGTGCAGAGCTGCTCATCCTGGGGAGGTACAGGGGTGCTCACACGTGGATGCAGGAGTGCTCGCCCATGGGTGCTGATCACTCAGCCCAACCGCTGCAGCACAGAGCCTTATAAAATCATAGAATAACCAGGTTGGAAGAGACCCACTGGATCATCGAGTCCAACCATTCCTACCAAACGCTAAAGAAATGTCACTTAGCACCTCGTCCACCTGTCCTTTAAACACCTTCAGGGAAGGTGAATCAACCACCTCCCTGGACAGCCTGTGCCAGTGACCAATGACACTTTTGGTGAGAAATTTTTTTCTGATGTCCCATCTGAACCTCCCCTGGTGGAGCTTGAGGCCATTCCCTTTCCTCCTGTCCCCTGTCCCTTGGGAGAAGAGCCCAGCTCCCTCCTCTCCACAACCTCCTTTCAGGTAGTTGTAGAGAGCAATGAGGTCTCCTCTCAGCCTCCTCTTCTCCAGGCTAAACACCCCCAGCTCTCTCAGCCGTTCCTCATGAGGCCTGTTCTCCAGCCCCTTCATCAGCTTTGTTGCTCTTCTCTGGCCTCGCTCCAGAGCCTCAACATCCCTCTGGTGCTGAGGGGCCCAGAACTGCACGCAGGATTCACCTTGTGAGGTGTTGGAGGAGCTCAGACACAACCTTATTAAAAATTAATATTTCAGTGAGCTAATCTCCTCGCTCTGCCTTTTAATTGATTGGCTGAAAGCATAGCTCTTTCCTTCTCTTGGTTTGGGTTGGGTTTTTTTTCCAATACCCTTTTATCTCCAGCAATTACTCTTTTTTTTAAACGGCCAAACAAACGAGTCCAGAGGCGTGGGGGTGCGCGCAGGCGGATTCGGGGGGGTGTGTGTGGGGGTGTCTTGAAAGAGCAGAGTTCCCGGAGGGGCACAGAGGAGGGGACGAGGACAAGGAGGCGCCTGCTGGAGGACAGTCCGGGACACAGCTCGGCCCGAGGAGCCGCCGCGGGGCGTTCACTCTGAAGCCTAATGATGTGCAGGCAGGAATTTTTTTTTTTTT